>OZ022258.1:32715281-32956972 GCA_963978905.1 Trichostrongylus colubriformis
TGCACTCAGTCTTTCCTATTCATTTTAGGGTTTTTGGAGCTAATCCAAAATGCCTCCAAAGTTTTGCGCGCTGGAGGGGGTTCGCGTGACAAAATCTCTACAGTTACCTCAAACTCCACATCTCCATGGCATTGCAAGCGGTGAGCACCCAGGGGTCTCAGGCCTCGATCTCTTCAGGCCATCGAGGTGCTCCTTGATCCTAGTGCACAGTGGCCGCCTAGTTTCTCCAATGTACCCATCTCCACAAAGTTTGCAAGATATCACATAGACCACACCTGACTCCTGGCAGTCACCTTTTCGCCCATCAGGACAGATCACACAATGGGAGGTTACACATATGCGGTCATAGCCTCTGTTCCGGACTAGCTGTTGCTTGAGGGACGCTGGGGAAATTTCGACCTCCCGAACTGCATTGTCGAGACCACCTGCGTAAAGCCCTCCTAACAGCTGAGCTGATGGCATCGGTTATGAAAGGCATGCAGAACGGTACCTTTTCACCTTCGTCGACCCCAGATCTCGGATGCCTTCTCACGGGTGGTCCAGGAAGAGGCTGCTCTTTGGTGGGGATGGGGTAGCCATTTTCCTGCGCTATCTTACGGGCTAGCTCTAGAGAATCTGTCTTCTCCTGAGTGTCCGATGACATTTTTTCGGCCGTTTTGAACATATTCCTTATGACCGCTCGCTTGGTGTTCAAAGGGTGTGCCGACCGGAAATGGACCAAGATATTTTTGCTGCCAGGCTTCCTATACCATTTTGTTCGATACCACCCACGTTCAAGTTGTACCTGTACATTAAGGAAAGGAAGCCTCGTGTAGTCCTTGGGCTTCTCTCGTGTGAACTGGATGTTTTCGGTCTGGTTGTTGATCAGGTCGAAACACGTGTCCATTCCCTTCTGGGTCGAGCAGACGACGAAGCAATCATTTATGTACCGGCAATAAAGAATGGGTCGACGATCCAATAGGGGCTGTTCTATTTTGGACATATAGGCTATGGCTAGTGCAGGAGCCAACCTCTGGCCCGTCGCTAGCCCCCTGATCTGCTTGTAATATTTCCCACACCATCTGAAAATGGAGCAATCCAGACATTCCTTGATATCCTAGCTATCTCTAGGCTGAACCGGGATCCAATCCAATCATTATTTTAGCAACATCCATTTAAGGCCCTCTCTGCCCTGTTGCGAGCTGGTCTCTTTTGATCCTATCAGAATCTCTTCACTAAATGCAAACCATCCCGACGTTTCCGAACCCAATTGAACTTCTTAAGCTTATTGCCGATTTTTCATCGCTCACAGTGGGCGCTGTGTTTCCTAGTTTTCTGATCCATGCCCAGACGCTAGGCTGCACTCATACCGAACAACGCATTTTTGTAGTAAACACTGCCCATTCAAGACATCCACTCACCGCGGAAGTGCCTTGTCCGGGGACTCATCTTCAACT
This sequence comes from Trichostrongylus colubriformis, assembly GCA_963978905.1. Lineage (NCBI taxonomy): Eukaryota > Metazoa > Nematoda > Chromadorea > Rhabditida > Trichostrongylidae > Trichostrongylus > Trichostrongylus colubriformis. The sequence goes on from OZ022258.1 coordinate 32,716,718, forward strand.
TTGACTTAACTGTTTCTCAGATCTGATCCATTCATAACTGACTAAAAGTTCCACAATTCCGAAGGTGAACGGAGCATCTAGGCTCAACTGAAATCGAGCCACGATTCTTCATCGCGAGCATTGCCTACTCGATGCACTATGCTCACTGCCGGCGTACTTCCCTTTGAAACTCCATCACCGACGTTAACCCAGCTTCCCCTGTCAGGATTTTAAATCTATATTTTCAAGAAATTCACCTGAGGTGAAATTTCAGCGCACGCCAGCCGTGGGTGGGGCGCAACTCTGTTGGGATGTGCTATTTACTGCTTTTTCCACGCACTGCTATTCCACACTTGACGCACGCGACCTTGGCAATTTTTCCTTCAGTAATTTCCGTTTTCGTAACAAAAGACAGATTCGACCGATTAATCCCAACTTCTCTAAGCATCTCCGTCAGGCTTGCTTGAGTGGGTATTTTGCTTCTTCACCCATGCACTACTTATCTCACAACTGACCGGGCCTATTTAGACTGTCCTTCAAAGAGTTCCGAATTTCGTGATGGATAGGCAGACTAAGCCCATCAGGACAGTCCGACTGGGTGCCGGGCCGACTACGCTAACTCCATAAGGAGGAAAGCAAAGAACTCTAGGCTCGCCGCACTAGCGCAGCATCCTAAATCTGCTTAAGAACATTAAAAATGAGTTACTCGCCCAACAACTCGCCCTTACCAAATTTTGAGTACTCTGTCCCCTTGATGACCTATGCCTCTTCTACTGATGATATACCCCTTGATCCTCTGACACAGCATGTCCCTAATTTCAATTCCTTTGCGCACAGAGAACAACTTTGATCAGTATCGATCGGTACTATAACCCTATAAAATATAATATTTGCTTGTGTGACATCACGTACTTGAAGACTCGGTTCCAATTCCGTTTCCGGTTCTTGACCATAAACCGATAATTTCACTTTCACTCGGCCTATAGACCATTCTGGAGAGGAATCGCAATACTTGTGCTGAACATCGCCCATCCAAAATACCTCCTCCCTGTATGTTCGAATCTCCTCTAACTACTTCATTAGGTTGCGCTTCACCTTAACTTACCATTTCCCGATGCGTTGGTTTCAATGTTATGTGCTCCGCACACTTTGGTCGGCCCCTAGCCAGTCCTCACTTGCCCGACCTCTCCAGGCTGTAGTATAGTTACGAATGGATTATGCGACATACAGACACAGTTATAGGATACCAATACCAAGACCACAGTAGCAAAGACGACCATCCAGTAAATACCACCGAAAGACCAGGGTCAGGCATGGTGTTGCGAAAGCCTGGAGGCATAACCACTGAGGCTTGCATGCATCGGCACGTTCTAAGGTGAATCCCCGACGTCGCCGTTTTACTGGAGATTCTCGCGGTCCTGACGCGACGGAGTGCCCCGACTGTCCAGACGAGTTGTACGTAGGCCTGGCTGCATTGCAACCCAACCGACACTTGCGCTGTCTCCTACATACACACAGTGGCTCTTACACTAACTTTGTTGTATCTTCTTCGTGCTCTCGTTATGTCGTCAACAAATAAGCAATCAATTAGCATCACAGAAAGGGGAAATCAATAGTGCATAAGAGGTGCGAAAAATACTTCAACGAACGTGCTCTCTATTCACAAACCAAGGAAAACCAAACACTTTTTCTCTGGACCAAGGGGTCGACGCCCCGTCTATCCTAGAAGACCTGGCATTCCGAAGACCTCCTGACTCTGATCAGACACGTGGCCGTGGGCCTGCACCACTGGTCACGTCCTGCCAGAGGGGCAGAAGTTACCTGCGCTGATCCTCCCATTCACAGAGTGAGCGTCGTCCAAGTCGGAAAAGGCGGCAACTGCGGCAACGACGACCGAGCCAATCGAGTGCGAAGATCCGAACCAAGTCTCCTTGCCTCAGGCCCGTGGGACAGCGTTCGTCAACAATTACGGTAATGCGCGTAATGCGCGGTAAGACCCAGTGCGGAATCTAGCGATAGTCCTTGCTTGACGAACGGCTTTTCGAAGATGAGCACGTGAATGATGAGACGTCGCGATGGTGTGGGAACCATGATAGAGGAGAAGTAGCACTAATGTCGCGACACATGGGTTGGAGAATCCTCGATGAGGGCCATATTTCCTGTTTAAACGTGGCGACGTCGGTAGTTGGTGTCATCTTGTTGGATGGTACGGATGGTAAAAATGCTGCAAAAATCAGCTGAGAGACCGTACCGTCCCTTGTTACTTGGCTGATACTGCCACCCGTGACTTGAAAGATTTCAAAGATCGGTGGTCCTAAAAATTAGGCTTCCATGGGGATATTGCAAAATTAGAATAATAGTCAAGACAAGTGGCGAGCAAGGGAGCTGATTTGCTTATCGGAATGATAAATGTCGGTGCCATACTATCACGCAAATAGCGGAATTTCGAAAAGTTCTCGAAGTTTCTACAGCAATAAATGTAGAATAGTTCGAACTCATAGAATCAGATACCGCTAGATCACATGAAATATGGCAGACGATGAAGTATGCCTTTTCGGTAGCGTTTCAGTATACATAAAAAACATGATTGTGCTTCTTCAGGTTCAGCATTCTTCAACACCGAGGAATTCTCTCAAACAAGTACATAGCATATGCACTGGTATTCACAATACTATTTGAATACAAACAGGCTAACCATGGTTTGTTATGTAGTTTGCTAGCAAAACCCGAAATTGTCCGTTGCTGTCTAGTTCCACATTTTATTATGCTGGGACTGGATTTATGATTGCATAAGTTTGTTTTTCCTTTATTTTATATGCTTTTAATAAGGTTGTCCCATAATTTGTGAGTCAACTTTGCTGTTGTCATTTGCTGTCGTTGTGGTGTTTTTCGGTTTTATTAGTCAGTGGTCTCGAATGTTCGCGCATTTTTCCATCTTTTTCAAAATTAAGTTTACAATCGAGAAGCAGTCATCAAGTGTGCACTATCCACCTAGGAAACTTCTTGCTAACCACTGGCCAAACAATGAGCGCCTTCCTCCCAAGAGGTTTCACATTTTAAATGACCCTGAGGTCATCATCGAGGCCCTCACGTGAATCGTACTAACTGTGTATGAGCAGGCTCAACATTGTGCAAGGTCTGATAGGATCTAAGTAGCTCGGGCTACTAAGTGAATGTGGCATGGATAGCTTAACAAGGTCACAGGTGTCTCGTCTTTGTGACCGATGGGATTGCATCGTCATGATGTAGCATATTTTTTATTGTGCTGTGAGGTAGCCGCTAAAGGCTCGCGACGCATATTTGTAGATGAGCATGATGGACTTTGCCAGTAAATTCATCGTGTCGAAATAATAGATGCTGAGGTAATACTCTGCTGCACATAAATATATTGGGTAGTCTAAAAAGTTTTTTCGTATTTTCAAATACCGCTTTTTCCCTCCAAACTGTTTTCCAGCAATCTCTTCTGTACATACACATGTAGTACAAGTCCACACGCATCTATAGGTATTATTGTCTTCCATCTCCGGATAACCCTTTTCGGCAAAATAAACATATCAACGGTCAACCTCATTTTCAATACAGAAATTATAAAAAAAATTTTCCTTGAATGGCGTTAGACAGGGAAAGGAAAAGGTGATAATCCAATGAAGCAAGATGAGGGCTATAAGATGAATGGGGCAGCAATTTTTATCCAAGCTCGATAATTTTTTGGCGAGTCATTTTTTCACTAGTGGTAAAAAATTTTTTGAATTTTTTCTTTTAAAAAATTCTCCAGCTTAGATAAAAATTACTGCCTTATAGCCCTGAACTTGCTCCATCGGATTATCACCTTTTCCTTTCCCTGTCTAACGCCATTCAAAGAAAAAAATTGGAATTGAAAATGAGGGGACTTTTGATATTTTTATCCGAAAAGGGTTATCCGGGAGATGGAAGACAACAATATCTATAGATGCGTGTGGACTTGTACTACATATATATGTATAGAAAAAATTTTGTGGAAAGCGGTTTTGAGGGGAAAAGCGGTATTTAAAAATACGAAAAGACTTTTTAGACTACCTAATATATGCCATTTTCGGATTCTGCCACCGCTTCTACCTTCACTGAGTGAGTGATGTCATTTGGTTCAGTAAAGCGAGGACAAGAGCTGGTCCAGCCCAGGACCGTAGCCCATCCTTTAGTTCAGATCGTATTCATCTTAACGAGAGCAATCGAATTCATTCTGGTATTCTACTATGTATAGGAGAATACTTCAGCAGGTGCTATCGCATTGGGGGGGGGGGGTATCTTGTAAGAAGTCGCACACCTAACCTTCTTAAAGGCACAGTTCACGATAATATGATTATATTGATTCCATCCCCAAGTAGATAGCCGCCTCCACCAGAGCAACATGTGTGCCATCACCGCGGCGCGAGGGTGAGTGCTAAACGCGTAAAGAACCCGTGAATCAGATGGTGGCCACCGTCTCAAGATTACCCACACCCATCTTACGATTTGCCAGCAGGGAAGCGGTGGCATATACGTGTATAAGAGGCATGATATCGACTGAATTAAGAAAAGATGGGGAAAATTTCCGTAGGAACAGCAATCTTATCGGATGATATTATCACGCAAAAACTTGTCGAAATGTTTGCCTCTGGTCTGAAGGCTCGTCGAAGCCAAAGGTCACGAGGCACCTGATTACCATGGCTTTTGAAAGAATTATTCGGCTCTTCCTTCACTTATGTGTTCTTCAGCACCTCCAGAGTCCTTATGGAGCGAGACGACGCACGAAAATTATCGTGAACTGTGCCTTTAAAGGGATCTTTCAGGGGTCAATGTGCACGTTCAGGCGCATATTTTGCCTAAACACTAGTAAAGGGAAAAGGTGGTTTCTTTCCCTTCCAGGCTTAGGTTAAATGAAAAATGTTCACGAACTTTTTTGATGGCCTAATCTTTACACTAGTATCCCTTTCAGTTGTTGACACAATATTCGTCACTACTATAATTTACGATGTCATGTCACCTCATGAAGTGCTATGCGATGCATTCTCTGCGAAATTCTATGGCTTCCTAATAGACGAGGATTCGATGTCAACTTTGAGACCACCACTTAGCTTGCCACTTCTTTTTGAAAAGCATTCAAAGTATTGGGTCTTTTAGAAAATTCCTGCGGTTTGATTCATTCCACTCTGTATTTTTTTCTGGTTCTTCCTTAGTTTTGCCTATACCATATTAGAGCCCGCTTCTCGCTCTATTCAAACAGTGACGCTTATACCTTGAATAAATTTTCAACTTTTCCAAGGTCTCTATAACAAAATGAGCAAACGACAGTTCCACACCATGTCTCCTTCATTCTTCTTGCCCGTCATTCAAACGACCCTTTTCTTGACCGCATCGCGTCTTATGACGCGAAACGGATTCTTTAGGACAATCGACGTTGATCTGCACACTGGTTGGACAAGGTCAATCTCGTAGCGGCGGCCTTGCCAGTACGGCTGCGGTATGATGGTTTACGGCTGCCCTAATCCACCATAGCTTCATGATTGCGACGAAACTAATACGGCGACAATACTGTAAGAAACTCGCAAGATGCTTAGCAAACTGCAGGTCGAGAGCTCAGTATTGTTCAGTAGGAAGAAACTCATACTTCACGATAACGCGCTCCATGGTCCACAAAAAAGCCTGAAAAAGCAGAATGAGCGGATAATATAAGCCGATATCCGATTCGAAAGTCACCATTGAGGTCCCCGTACCCTGTAATACCTGTGAGTGTGAACAGTTCACTGTTAGCCAGAACAGTAAAACGGATTTGACGCTCCTCATCGGATCTTATCAACCGCTTCAATTTGGATCACCCACCGTGCCTGTCCCGCCCCTTGAAACGCCTGTGGGCGCTCTGGATCGACCCGAAAGGCGAAACAGCTTTGGCGACAATAGTCTTTCGAGGCTCCTTATTAGGTTCTATCACTTTCGGTCCACCACCGCAGGAGTCTCTTACCACCCCCTTTATCATGCGTGGAATTCAGGATCCCACCTTTGCTGCGACACGAAATATAAATTTCCGGTCAAACAGGTACACACCCACACACAAATACACACGCCAACAAACACACTTAGCCGATTATATGAAGTGTGATAATGAAGGTCATACCTATTTTGCGTTATCCCATTATTCTATATGTTCCGTTCTGGACCCTTCCGACAAAAATTGATAGCCTTTATCGATACAGATTGATAGCATACGGCACCACTGAACATCTTTTCTGCACGCGCACAGAGATTCGAGCTTTCAGTCAATTAGTATGACTACCACTCGCTTCGTGTGTGTACTCTTAAGTCAGGATTTCGCACCACGGCGTGTTGCAAGGAAGCGATGTGGACGAGCTAAAGGCGCCGTGTTGTTGGGCCAGTAAGCGCTTTCAAGTCAGCAGTGTATGGCGCCCCTAGCATTGCCATGTAACCGCTCTGAAACTCAAATATGGCGCGCATAGCTCGGACACACTGCGTCGCACGCTGCTCGTTGTTGTGCGAAATCTGACATAAGGATGTGTACCCTACATAAGGATCCCTTATGTCAGGATTCCGCACCACGACGAATGGTGTTTGCTTCCAGGTCCCTCATACAAAAGAAACGTAATTTTGATCGATTTGATCGGTATTCGTAATTCTGCAGAAATTCTGTCCTGCTCTGTTCACTCATCGCAGTTACTGACAGTCGCTGCATCCCTCATATGGTAGATTTTCAGTTCCTCTACACTGCCTTTCACATGTACTGGCGAATTTCTGGTTTTGCTTCTCATGTGACACACAAAGGAACAAACAAACAAGCAGACGAAGCGTTTCATAAATAAGTAGGAATAGTGGCATACGGTTGCTGCTGCAACCACAATACAATCAAGTTGTTGTTGTCTATCAATAACTTGTTATTAATTTGTTATTGCTTAGTTTTATTACTGGTGATGCTATTTATTGTTATTGTTTACTCAAACTGTTTCCAATAAGTATTCTTAATTTGCTATTAATTCATTTGTTATTGTTTACCATGTTGATATTATGGTTATTTTCTACTTATGTCCTTGCTGACTAAGGAAGGGTATCGACTTCCCATGGGACTTGAATTGAGACACAGATGAATCGGTAGAGATCCGAATACTGATTGTTACTGTGAAAACCAAAGCCATACCAGAAGGGTGAAATTTTGCTTGTGACGCTTGGTCGTCAGCGCGGTGAGCGTTCAAGCAGCAACTGCGATCGTGGCTTAGTATTGGGTTGAGGAATAAGTCTCCGCGGTTTTTTTCAACCCCGTTTTTTACAATGTTTCCTTCATCTTTTGACAAAGTTTATATATGTTTTCGATAGAGCTTTTTTTACCCTACAAAACGCTACTATCTGTTTTTCGATTCCTTCGACTACCTAATATTTATGAGGTTTGGAAATGAAGTGAGCAGAAGGCAAAAAATTGGCACTTGCGCACCTCATTTTTCTCGCCTACCATCCAGATCGAAAAAAGTTTGTATATACGTTTCGATAGAGCTTTTCCAGCTCTACAGAATGGTACTACCCTTTATCCAAATCGCTCGACTTTTTGCTGTTTTTAAGGCTCACAAAGGCTGTACTCGCAAAAGCATGCACCTTCGTTATCTCCTCTTCCTCGCCTAGCATCGAATTTGGAGAGGGTGTTCATATATGCAGTCGATAGAGCTTTTTTTGCTCTACAAGATAATACCACTCTTCTTTCGTATACTCTCATATTTGAGCATGTAGCAATACGTTTTCACCTATTTTTCAATTCAATATTGCATAATGAAAATGAATTTTTTCAGCAGAGTGTTTTGCATCATTCGATAGAGCTCTTTTTGATCTACAAGATGGTGCTCACGGTTTTTGTTCGAATTTGTTTTTTCCTTTTTTGAGACCATTTAAAAGTCGACGAAATCGAGCATTTTCGACACCATGGGATAAAAATGCTTGATCTCGTCGACTTTTGGATGGTCTAAAAAATGGGAAAAATAAATTCGAACAAAAACCGTGAGCACCATCTTGTAGATCAAAAAGAGCTCTATCGAATGATGCAAAACACTCTGCTGAAAAAATTCATTTTCATTATGCAATATTGAATTGAAAAATAGGTGAAAACGTATTGCTACATGCTCAAATGTGAGAGGATACGAAAGAAGAGTGGTATTATCTTGTAAAGCAAAAAAAGCTCTATCGACTGCTTATATGCACACCCTCTCCAAATTCGATGCTAGGCGAGGAAGAGAAGATAACGAAAGTGCTCACTTTTGCGAGTACTGCATTTGTGAGTCTTAAAAACAGCAAAAAGTCGAGCGATTTGGATAAAGGGTAGTACCATTCTGTAGAGCTGGAAAAGCTCTATCGAAACATATATACAAACATTTTTTGATCTGGATGGTAGGCGAGAAAAATGAGGTGCGCAAGTGCCAATTTTTTGCCTTCAGCTCACTTCATTTCCAAACCTCATAAATATTAGGTAGTCGAAGGAATCGAAAAACAGATAGTAGCGTTTTGTAGAGTAAAAAAAGCTCTATCGAAAACATATACAAACTTTGTCAAAAGATGAAGGAAACATTGTAAAAAAGGGGGTTGAAAAAAACCGCGGGGACTTATTCCTCAACCCAATATTATAGTACTGGCCCGAATTACGTCGGTGGTCCTAGGTTTGTGGGAGCAGGTTCTTTTGCAATTTGTATTTCGTCGTCAGTGTGTGCTTTTCTCTCACTTCTGAGCGTGGTTTCCCTGTACTAGCACCTATTCTTACCCATCAATTGTGAAGATTTGAGTAATTTTGGTATAAGGTCATTGCAAAAGAGTTGTGGGTTTCTGAGCCCTTACTTTAAACGGAAGTATTTCAGTTCGAATAAACCTTAATGATTGAAATAAAGAGATTAGAATCAGCATATTCTTGGCAATAAGAAACAAATTCACATGTTCCGCTAGCGTGGAAGCCCGGGGTTCTGGAAGCGATAAAGTCGGCGTAAGCGTTTTTGACATCCTCTTGATTTTCGGAGTATTTTTCGCTAAAGATGTCCAGATGCTTTGAAAGTCAGGGTCAGTGGGCAGAGGTCTGATGAGTGTGGCGGATGAGGTATAGTCTCATAGCCTTATCCGGTCAATTCTTGCAGGGTCAATTTCGAGTCGAGGAGAATTGATCCCTTCATATTGGCCAATATCGGACACATTTCGGGCACATCCGTCGGGGCTTCTGGTGCGTTCCGTTGATTCGTTTGCACTACTTTTCTGCCGTAACTATTTCGTCCAGATTTGGATACCTGTGATGGGTGACAATGGCTGCAGACCATTAAAAAGGTCATGTGGCTCATCCCCAAGGCTGATATTCCCAGAGCGAAACTTTTGTTACTAGCGCTGCACCTTAGATTTCAACGCTTCCCTCGCCCCAAACTCCGCCGATTGAATTGTTTGAGCTACATTACGCCCTAGCTTTAACTCATGAAAAAACATTGTGAACACCACTATTTGACATCTGCGATCAAAATTCAAATTATTGACAGAAAAAACATTACAACAAATTTTCAAGAAGTATTCGTAAAACCTCATAGAATGAGCTTTCGATTGAAGTATAAGACTTCACCTCAAAGCGATAAACTCCCCTCAAATGCAACAACACTGGCATTTCTTTTGCAACAACATAATATTGTAGTTATAAATGAAGTGGCACTGTTAGGAGGAGTTACGCTTTATGATCACCCTTGTCTTTGATAAGTGAACGCAAAGTACTGGCAACCGAAGAAGGGTTGGTCTACTGATGTCTGAGGAAACCGCACTTCCGGGGAGCCGACCAAAAAAGTGTCTCTCCTTGACATTTCACTAGAGCGATCTTTCGCTCCTATTACTTCCCGATCCCGTGGCAGTTCTAGCAGTAACATAACAAATGTATTTTAACGAACTATGAAAGGATTTACGACAGTAAATTTTCAGAATTATTCAAATTCAACCACATCATTAAATATGTCCTTCTAACTGCCATCAGCATTAACGCTTCAATGTTGGCTTCCGTGAGAAATACAAAAGCAATATCTCGCGTGTATGATGTCACATACAGGTTGCTACATTCTGGAACGTCCGAGACCGGTGTAAAGAGACCTTAAGAAGCTGACCGCTCAGAAAAATGGTGGGCGGGTGTGACCAAGGTCGCCTACGCCCGACACAAAAGCAAAACCAGCTAGCAGCGCCGGAAATGCCCACAAGTACACTCGAGTCTGGCATTAGTGCGACAATGGCTTGCCGACGAGATGTCCTCATTTTTATTTCCCTATTTACATTAATCTATGGTGAGGTAAGTGATCGTAGGAGCTCGATTAAACGAGCTCGCCCTTAAAATCGCTGTATCTTATCATGTTTCTCAGGTCAAGGTCATCGAGATCAATGTCTCCAAGTACGAGGGGCTTAAGAGCTCACAACTTAACAATCGAGAAAAGCAAAAGCAATTCTATGATTTCCAGTGAGGGACTTCAACTTTTTGAACTTTTCCACTGCTGTTTCTCTGAACTTTACAATCTTTTTGCATAGATTTTGCATGTGTCCACGTGCAGTTCAGCTACATTCCCAGCCATGGGCTACTTCAAGATGCCAATGTAAGCCTACCATCAAGTTAGTACTATTCTTTCACCATTCTATTACCATATTCACCTAATTCTGCACAGATTACGTGTCCTTATTACCTAATATATTTAGAGGAAAGCGGGTCATAGATTCAATACCGTATGCGATATTCCCCATGTCATGTGTGTCCGAAGTCAACCCACATAATTGTCTGAGAGCCAGCTTCAAAAAGGTAACGGTTTCTCTCATTCTGAAGCTGGTATGTGAATGATTAGATTGCTGTTACGGAACTTAGCCGGTGAAAAGAAACATGGTTAGCCATTATCGTTTTTCAATGTTTTTCGAGTTTTTATCGCGATTTTCGCTACTCAGTGTCTCTCTTGAGTGTCAGCGTTCGTTTATCGTTTACAGAGCACACTTTTTTCAGAAACGCTTCCCTTCCCTGTCGCTCCCCCCCAATGCCTTTGAACATGGAACAGCCATCTATCTATGACTTACACTGATGGCGCGCGTGCGTGATCGACTTTTCGTCCTAATTTTCAGTGACAACTGTCCATCTCACTCAGTTTTCTGAGTTTGTGTTAAGCACATCCGGGATCGCGGAATACTCTCCACTCATAGCCCTTTCAACATCGACATGACATGCAAATGTGCTTTGTGATCATGGCCCCAACCATATGACCCTGTCTTCTTTGAGGCTGCAATTGTACTCGTTCTGGAGTGGAGGAACTCGTTCAATGATATGATGGAACGCTTTGGTATTCTGTAATTGTATATGCCCTACTTAAACATACCAGCCCCGGTGAACGGAGATGCACCGCAACATTACCACTAACAGAAACGAAATATAACGCCCTACCAAGGATTTCTCGACAAAAGCTTGATTTAGCAGAGTTAGCCATCAACCTGGCTTCATCTGGAACAATTCAAAAAGGCATCTCGTTCCTGAAACTCTGAGAACGAGGAGAGAATTTTTGTCCTCAATCAGCCCCTTGTTGGGATACGCCGCGCACTCTAGTTCCATTCAAAATCGTGGTGGCACGTGAATGTGATTTGGCCTATACAATTACTTGTGGGGAAAAGGAGATGTACATGTCAGTGCTTTTATCCTCCCAGACAAATGTGGTACCAATCTGCCGACAGTTGAGGAATGGATGGCTCTGTTTTCCCGGGCGGGCGATGATTCTGAATTGGATTCACGCACGATGAGGGTGGAGTGCGCGCTAAGCGCTACTACACCACCTTTGCCAGCCTGAAATGTTGATGCACATTATTCTGAAATAGGCGGTGATGGGCTGTGTAATTTGAAGTTTGATGGAAGGGCTGACTATGTTCGAATTCCATATACAAAAGTTCGCTATTACTTTCCCTCATTTTTCTTCATTCTCTTTTTTCCTGCTAGGCAGATGCTTTGAAAGCGCATCACCCGACAATCACATTGATGGCTTACATTATAGGAGAAAATAGCTCCTCGAGTAACTGCTCAGGCTGGACCTTAGTTGCGGCTGCAAGGTGCACCCTCACGATATTGTGCCCACTTGAGCACAACCAGACCTTACGTGGCCTTGAACGAGCAAATTTCCAACGTGGCGGTCACGTGGAGGAGGAAACTTTCCATAAGAGAAGATAATTTAATGAAACAGCCAATTCGATGATGAAGGCAGCTCCAACTTGAAAATTCATTCGTCTAAAGTCTAGTGTGATTTGGTTGGGTGGACGTGGTTTGGTTGTGTTCAAGAAGACACAACACCATGAGGGTGCACCGTGCATCCAAGGGCATCCTTCTGCCAAGAAAGTGACACACAAATCTGATTATCGCATGGTGGCCTTTAAGAAAAATCAACATTGCAGACTAATAATGAACGTGTCTTTGTGAAAGTGAGCATTGGAAGCCTCACCTCGGTTACTCTACCGTTATGGCAGGAGCTACCTTTGGATCGAATGAAAAACTCACGCTCTTTGACTACCGGTACTGGAACTCCGTTCAAGTAAGTTTGATGCTGTAAAATTTCGAATCGTCTTCTCGCATAACTCCACAGAGTATAGTGTTTTCATTTCACAGGATAAACTATGACGTAATCACATATTCACCTTTTTCATCGAAAGAGAGCCAAGTAATGAACGTATGGAAGCCGAAGTCCATGAAGACCTCGTTGTTCAATCTCTTGTTCAAGAGAAATATTGAAGAGCCCGACTTCAAAATTACTTCTATGGAGAAAACTCAACGGCACCGAGTTGTTAAAGCCATCAACTCTGCACCATGGACAAAGGATGACATTACAAGTGTTGCTAGATATACTACGGTATGATTGTACATATTCATTGTTCTACATGGTTAACATCCTACTACCTTACCAAGTGACATAAGTACCCTACCAAATACCCATCACTATCCCTAGAACTTGATGAGAATCCCCAGCGGGTGGTGTAAAGTAATATGTAACTGCGAGAAGTAACAGCGAGAGCGCACAGATAGGTCGAAGAACTGGTTTCAGCGATCGCCCGAAATCAGAGATGTTCTCAACGACCATCGCTGCAAGATGAACTTGCATGAGCGGGCGAGGTCAGAGCAATCGTCCGGTTGTCGCATAAGTGCGCGACTGGCTGCGACTTCATGGCTTTCACGAGTTTCCATATCTTACTTGAATTTGAGTAGTAGAAGGACAGTGCGAGCGATAAATGCGATATCGAGGATTAGGAAAAATTCCCTGTTCAGTATGAAAAGGACACAGTATACCGCCGCACGCGGCTATGATCCTTATAACAGCACTTCGCATCGCGGCGTGCTTCGCGATTAGTGCGAGCTATGCTTGCCACACGCACTTGGGTCTCAGAGCGAATATCTACCCTGACCTGCACCTTATTTGAGACGCAGAACACGGAATCACCTCAGGATCCAGCTGCATACGGTGCTCATAGCTTGCCACACACCGCAATGCGAAATCCTGTCTTAACGATACGCACCCATGACACGCCGCCTAAGAACTGAGAAGAATTTCAGCATTTTACACCGTGCACAGTGAGCACGCCAGCAGAGTGGTTCTCTCTATGGCACACATCCTACTAAAGAAGCATTGGATAGAATTTTTCAGATCCAACAAATTCGAGAAGCACTATTTCGACAAAGCCTGAAGGACAGAATAATGCCAACTTCCTTCGATGTGAGACTGTTCAAAGAAGAGGTGAGATTTCTATCGCATTGAAGAAACCGCGTCCCGATAGCAGGACGACATTTTTCACAAAAGCTAATTTAAAAACACTTCACTGCATACGTTGAATTTTCAACACTCGCACTTGACCGGCAATCGCCAATAGCTCATTTTACCGCTTCGTTGTTAACATCTTTCTCCCTCCAGTTTTGCTGTAGCCTCACGACCTTGAAAAATGGATTATCCCAATCAAGAATAAAACGTGCATATACCACCATTACCAGATGAGTCGGCGCTCCCTACTGGGGCAGTAGTTCTTCGGGTAACTATCTAGGGTGCAACGTTTTCCGCCACCACGATGCGTTATCACGGCCCCACACCTGCATGATACCTCTACGACTACTCTCACTTGAGCTTCCTTAATATAAACTGAGCAAAATCGGTGTGGCCGGAATGGGTTCGAACAGGTGTAGCGCGGTGATGGCGCACCGTGGCAGCGCGATAGGCTCCAACCTAGTTAGCTACCCAAAGAAGTACTGCCCATGAAGGACTGTGGAGTGCCAAAAGAAAAATTATAACATTGATTAGATGCTGAGAAACCAAAGGCACGATCATGACCAGGTTCTCATTTTCTACTTTTTTTCTTCATATATCATTCTCTTCATTGAGAATATCTCGATCAATATTTTTTGGAATACAGTTTATCTTGAAGGCTTTTTCGGCGATAATCGCCCCAGCTGTTCATCCTGTCGCAGCCTATAGACCCTCGGGTAAATGTCGAAGCTGTACCCTTTGAGCGGTGCCACAATGCCTCCTCGCAGCGCGAAGCGCGCGAGAAGCAACTGCGACTCCGCCCATCAGATGCGACCCCACCCGGCACTGGACGAACTTTCTTAACGTGGCCTTTACGTGGGCCTGTGATTCTGCGATAAGATAAGATAAAGAAGAGATTCAATAGTTAATGAAACGTTCACTTGAGGAAACAGGTACTATCTCAAGGTTCCTCATGATACATCTTACGGGCACTGATTCAAAGGCTCGTTTTTACGCGGTTATCTCGTACAAGGCCAGATGTCAAAAGGCCTCATTTTTGCCATTTTCGGGGGCTTCTTTCGGATTATTCTTCTTCGTTGTATTTTTTAGCACCTCTAATTTCATAACTAGGCTTTTAAACGCATTTAAGGTGATCGCGGACGTGCCTTTAAAGGCACCGGGAATGGGGTAGGGCAGAAAAGCATAATGGAAACGTTAATCTGTAAACGACTATTCTAGCTCAGGAGAGATAATGTGTAACGAAGCCTCGGTGGTGCTTCATTGCGGTAATGGCGCGCTCAATTCCATCTGCACACTTCAGTGGCCGACGCCAATGTCCTTTGAAGTGGCTTAGGGTGAATTTGCTGTCACGCTGATCATGTTAAAGGAGTGAAACAAAAAAGCAAAAAAACAAGTGAATCAGTGAAAGGCAGGATAAGCGAAAGAGCAAGAAAAAAAGGGCACTATTGACCGAGAGCTACCCCACTACCCATCCATTCGATGTTGTCGAAGGGATGATTTTTGGAAACTTTTCATTTCGGCTGCAAACTTCTACCCTAGCGTGATTCGACCAGTGGAACACGAATATGACATTCGTTTGGCGCGAAACCACTTGGCGCCTACGCCATAGGCGCCGGCGCAGAAATGGAGTGGATCACTGGACTCGCTCAAAATTTGTCCTGAGGGGTAGTTTGACTTCCTGATTAAAAATATTACATTCAGTACATATCACATTCATGGAGAATAGCAGAAAGAATCATGGCAAACCTTTTCATGCTTTTTCTCTTTTATCTTGAGCTAAAATTGAGGTTTGGAGGATTGTGGCCCTAAAGAGGAGCGTTTCGGCGCAGGCGCCAAGCAGTTTCTCGCTAAACGACTGTCATATTCGTATTATACGGGACGAAATACCCCTGGGTAGAAGTTTGCAGCTAAATCGAAAGGTTTTCCAAAAATCACCTCTTCGACCGCATCGGTTGAAGAGGTGGTGGGGTAGCTCTGGGTAAATAGTGTAAAAAAGGTATTTATGGTGAGAATGTTTGATAGATTCACACTCGACGTCTTGGTAGGGCGTCGTGTGTGCAATACGGAATTGCAACCGTTTACCGTGGGCCGAAATTGCCTCCTTCCGGTCACTTCAATTTTTACAACCTCTGCATGACAAAAGATCCTTTGCTGCAAAAGTTTACTACCATAGTAAATGACACCATTCGACTATTACTTCCCCAAATACCACGGGATGGGTGAAAAAGTTGATTTTCTGGTACATCGTCTATGGGGCGTCGTTTATATGTGCAGAACTGTTTGATAAATGGCTTCCTGTAACAACATTTTTCACCAAAATCGTTAAAAGTCTCGTATAATGGTAATTCAGCATTTCGATCATGAATATGACATTAATTTCGAAAGCCTGAATATTTCATTCCTTGGTTGTTGTTCAATTTCGGTAGTGTTGGCGCTAAACGAGGCCGGCATTCGTGAGGACGCTTTCATACTCTGCGCACCGACGCCGTCGCCTGCGTCGATTTGACGCCGTCACCGCCGGTGACGGCGTCAAATCGACGCAGGCGACGGCGTCAAATTGACGCCGTCCCCGCCGGTGACGGCGTCGGTGCGCAAAGTATGAAAGCGGCCTAATGAATGCCATATTTGCCATGGGAATGCTGACTACTCATGTGTGGGAGATTTACACGAATTCAGTGGACATGGGTTTTATTTTTTGCCGTCAACGCCGAAAACAGAGGTCATATGTACTCGCGGTCAACCGGGAACAACCACAAAGCGATTCAGCAAATTCTTTTTTTTTTTGGTGCTCAGCTTGCAGTTCCTGAGGTGGTGATAGTTGATAGTGCGCAATTTCTATGACACTACAGGTACATTTTGTCGCTTTTGTTGAGGTGACCATTTTGTCATCTAAAGTCGTGAAAACAAAAAATTTTTAACAAAATACTTTTTAATCGAGGCATTTTCTTGGCAATGAGAAATGAGTGCGGTCCAACGCTGGTGACGCCGGAGGGGGTAACACTTGCAGAGCAAAGAATATGAAGTAGAGATAGCCAGCGGTGTAACAGTGGGAAAAGAACCAAATAAAAAAACCCAAGAGATAGGACCGTGGAGAGCCATTTGCCCTTCGCACCTCTCTGCGTCACTATCCTGTGGGGTAGAAGCAGATGGGAGAAAGACTAGATCAGCCGGCCGCGACTGTTGTCTTGCCATCGTCGGTGAATCCGCCGGCGGATGGACAGCAGCACGACCCGCAGTGCTGCGAGATAGTAATAAGACGTCAAACCTCGCTTTTTCAACAGTTTCTGTAAACCCATTTCTCACTCTCTCCTTACCTCTCACGGTGCCTTTGAACTGTCAAGCCAAGGAGTCATTTGGGGACAGCGGAGCCACCACAATGTATGAATCCTTTGTGGTTTGGCAGGTAGCAGCTTTTACAGGTCCGAGAGCTTGTTATGGACCAAGAATCGAGAAGCTGCTGGCGAACAGAATCTGAATAGCTTCTGTTACTTTTGCATCAATCATGGTATTCCGCCAGATTGCAGTTACTTACACATAGGAGTATTTGTACATGGTGGTGCAATTTTTGGACAGGCAGCTGGTGTGATTTTGCTGATTATTAATTAGGTATAATGATGGGTGTGCGGCGTTATGTCAAATTTCCGCCGGCGTCGCTTTCGCACCGCCATCAGCGCGAGTTGCCGCCGCCGGTTTCATAAGACTGTCAAAGTACCAACGCGCACCGCTCAAAAAGCAGTGGGCTGGCACTGTGAGAGTTCTTCAGCGAAATAGTACTCAAATACCCTGGATAGAGTAGAATATGGTGCTATCGCAATGAAGGGGCGTCTTACGACAAGATGCTCAGCTAAGCATCTCTGAGGGCCGATTTTCACACTCAAACGCATATTTTTGCCTAGACTTTGGTGAAGTAAGGAAGGGTTTCTCCCCCATTTAAGCTTAGGTAAACCAGCGTCCATAGTGGGATGGTTACCGTGACCTAGAATACAAAGAAATATTTCAAGCACATAACAATTTGACACTTCGAACAACAAAACAACGTGAGTACTTCAAACAAAGGAGAAACAGACACCTGATCATAAAAAGACAATAGTAATATAACAAGTGAAAGAAATTCTCCAATAACGTGATAGCGACTGTGCGCAATCGCACGCAAGAATAACAGCTCGCACTTGCCGCACGGAAATTCGACGCTACACACCCTACAGTATTTAGTAGAGGTGTTAGGTGGGTGTGTCAGCGAAGAGAAGACGTGTAGTGCCCAGTTCCAATGTTCCATCTTTTCCCAGCGTCGCAACACCTCTTGCTCGGTATATATTTGGCTTTTACTCTTTTCGCTCGAATTGCTGGCCTCAGACCCTTCGAGTACGCTTCTGCTAGAGCCGCCAGCATCCTGCGTTATAAGCGTGGTATCCTGTTTTATAATTTTTCACTTCGTTATATCTCCAAAGTTTCTAAGTGTCTTTTATTACTTTTTGTTCCTAGTGCAGTGTAAAGGCTGTTTAACATCAGCGATACTGTGCTGCAACACAAAGAATGAGCCATGAAAAAAGTTAGACAGTGATGTAACAAACCCTTCCATTTCTCAAATAATTTGAAAGATTTGTTGCACAATTTGTTAATAGATCAAAAGTTATTCTCTGTACTGAGATCCCTGAATGTTGAATTGCTCACACTGCCTCACAGTACTGTGTCGATATGTTTCACTCATGTTTCTGAAACAGGCCGTTATTTCAGCTCACCACTTATCACAATATCTTCCGTAGTAGACATGGTGCACCACCGCTGGAATACGACTATACCCTGGAAAGGGCTGCACAGAATTGGGCCAATAGCCTTGGTAGCAGAAGAAGTTGTCTAGTGCATGAAGTTCCCAGAAGGTACTTGTGATTTCTTACAATTTTTCATATAACGAGTCTTCATATGTTGCTCAGATACGGAGAGAATTTGTTCTACTTTGGCGCGAAGAAATTCCCAAGTGCTCACGTGATGGCACAGTTGATTACTCAGAGTTTCTATATGGAAGGAGTGGGATACGACTACAACAGGTATGACTATTCGACTGCACTCTACTCTTGGGCTTTCTTGTCCTAAAGTACTAGCTTAGTACTTGAAATAGACGTATGCATATCATTAGGTCAAGATTTCGCATTGCGGCGTCGCACTTGCGGTGTCTACAGCGCAATATGCCGCAACCGGTTGCGATCCCACTCAGAACGCAGTGCGCTGGTACTTCGGGAGTTTTCTGGAAAGACAGTACCCAGGTACTTTAAAAGAGTAGAATATGGTGCTATCGCAGTGTGAAGAGCATCTTTTAAAAAATGCACACTCAAGCATCTTTGAGGAGTCAATCTGCACACTCAAGCGTATACTTTTGCCCGAGCCTTAGTGAATGATGGAGGGATTGCTTCCCATTTCTAGGCACAGGTAAACTAGGGTTCGTAGGGAGAATGCCCCTCATTGCGACAGCACCTAGAATTAATAGAAATACTTCAAACACACAACACTACAAACACTTCAAAGAAACAATTTGAACAATAACAAGTACTAAAATATTTTGGACAAAATGGAAACAGACTCTCGTACATAAAAAGGCATAATGGTAACATAAAAAGTAAAAGTAATACTAACGATGACATAATAACGATGACAATCAGAAAATAATTCATTTGGGCGTGAAACTTTTGAGCATATGTACGTAATCACATGGGGAAAAACCCGTTCGTCGCGTGCGTCCGCGCGAAATCTCGACCAAACGATGTACACCCGATATACATCCACTTAGCACAATGCTCGAAGGTATGGGCTTCCATCCAGTGGCGAAAATTCTTTGATACTCGCTGTCTGGCAACTAAGCAAACAGCCAGACAAAATCCTAGGTATCTTTTATTTGCCTTAGTCCCATAGCTTACATATAAACTTTGCCAGCCAGAAATATTAGAACGAGAGCGTGGTGGAGAAGGAGTCGTTCGGCGTTGCGAATTCACCAATGGCGATGAGTGTGTAGCACTTTTACAATAGCTGCGGAGTGGAATCAAATCAGGGAAACGCACAGCGCGATGGGACCGGCTCATGCACCATACCTCTCGCCAGTTGCAGGCGAAAGCTGCGCGGACGATTACCAAGCGTGAAAAGTCAGTACTTGTACTGGTTAAGGGCGTTAGTTAGGAGTTTGGTGAAGCAGTGCAGAAGAAAGCAGCAAAGCAGGCAATGTAATTTATCATGTAGTGCTTCTTGCTAGACAATCGCCGTGACCGCTCTACAGATCCATGCAACAATTGGAAAACTGAAAATGGGTTTCTGAACAGAATCGATAACATCCGAGTGGTTCCTCAAACCAGTCGAATATGTTACAAAAAAAGGAGCAGGTGAAGTGTGTGTTTTGAACTGCCCAACCACGTTCAGCCGTTTAAACATGAAGGGAGAAGCGTGATATCCGCGAAACTGTCACAGTGCCAAAACGCGAAAAAAGGTCATTTGCGGGAAGACTAGAGCAACAGTTGCAAGATCAAGAAAAAACATTTTGAAGAGAGGGGAACTTTGAAATGCAGATAAAGTGGTATGCGTGATACAACGTGATACTCTAGCGAGAGAGGTTCAGCATAGCGTGAAGTGATCTTCCGTTACCATTTTCCATTTTGCATCTAATAGGATGCTTGAAGAGATCGTCCACGGAAATTTTTTTTCATTTAGGCCGCATGCAAAGTTTTACGCAGGAAAATGTGAATACGGCTAAGATACAGCATCACAAAGTCTCGGGCGGGCGGGCGGAGCCTTAAAGCAAGTGCCCACCCCGTCGTTCGCCGCGGTCGGAGACACATTGTAGGAACACAGAATTACGTAAACCCCAACGCGGCACACGACGGGGCGGCTTTTGATCGGAGGCCCCGCCCACTTGGCCGAGAATGTAGGGAACTGTATCTTGGCCGAATTCTCACTTTTTCGCGGGAAATTTGCATGTGCCCTTTATTAGGCAAATACAACATGAATATATGGGTAACAAAGATGCTCGTTTTTCCGTGGACGATCCCTTCAATCATGAAACTCAAATGCCGTTTTCATTTGAATGGGCTCAGGAGTTCAAAAAATTGGGCAAAAAGATCCCCTTACTTAGTTGTTCAAAGAACATCGAAGCTTTACGTGTCTCTATTTGTTCTTTTTGATATTCAAAGGTGCCATGATGGACAAATTGGTGGACGGTGGAATATGAAAGCAGAAGTGTTGAGTACCGCAAGAGAAAAATACGAGATAAAACAATGGTCGGGACTCTGAGAACTGATGACATCCTATCCATCCTCTCCCTTCTTCTCCGTTCCCTGTTTCGGTTCTGGTGGCGGACGAGCTCCCCGCCAGAGTCTTTCGAATGAGTGGTTTATTTTCCCAATGCCAAGTCATCATGTGTGAAGCGTACTAACGGGAACCAATAAATTAGCAGTTTGATGGGGTTAGGAAGAAGAGAAATTTCGCACGCATGGGCTATATTTAGTCGTTTGAACATGAAAGTCAAAAATTGGAGATCCACGGACGGTAAAGTACATACATAGCAAGGAAGAAATGAAGAAATAGAACCTAAACAGTTGGAAAGAATCAGAGAAGTGAGAAAAGCCAACGTTCGTTAGGTCCTACCACATAAAAATGTGACCACCCTGCGGATACACACGTTTCAATAGAGTGGTCTCAAGTCGTTGCTCTAATCCCCCAACGCTGGCTGACCACGGCCGCACCGCGGCATGGTGTGTCGAGGCCAAGTGCGCCAACATAGGGCCATATTGAGCTGCGTTCATACTTTGCGCACCGACGCCGTGGCCGACATCGGCGTCAAATTGACATGGAGTAAGTAGTATGAAGTGTGAACACGGCTTTAAAGAGCTGCAGCGCGGTTTTCAACGCGGGTTGCGTCTTACATCTTTAAATCCAGAGCTAATGTGAACATATCTCCCAACCTAAATATCCAACATATTCCTTGTAATGTCTTTAGCCAGTAGCACTTCTAAACTTTTGCTTCTGAAGGTAAAACACTGCTCGCAAATGGCCTCCTTACGTTATCGAAAAAGTCCTCCATTGCGGTGAATTGGAAAAGGAAAGGTGGGCCACTGTGTAATGCAAGGTAGAAATCAGTGACTACCATGACTAGAAAAAGAAGGACGCGTCTGAGATGATACGAGAGCTGGCCGTAGCTCTTCAGTGTTGTCGCGAAAAATCCAATGAATTGATTATACCCATTTTCAGATTCCCAACGTCCTACTTCAAAACCGGCCATTTCACACAGTTAATATGGAAAGGTTCTAGGAATATGGGAGTCGGTGTGTCCATCGTATATCATAATGGTTCAAGGAAGCTTCCTTGTCAACCTGGTGTACCTCTCTACATGATCTATGTAGTAGTCAAGTATGATCCACCTGGTAATTTTCTGTCATATGAATCGTACATGAATAATGTAAAGGCACCTAAATATTGAAAAGATTTTCTACTGTCCTATCTTACAAACGAATATAACTTCTGGTCCGCTTGTACTACTTTCACATTTTCACAACCACCTTCATAGGTAGACTTGCACACACTATGCCTTAACCCTATTTTATTTACGTTAGACGAGGTACTGATTGAATAAATGATCTCTGATTCCGTTTTGTCTTGTTTGATTTTCTAGCCACCGTCTTAAAGGCACATTCCAGGGTTACCTGAATGGGTTAAAGCGCTAAATTACGGAATCTGAGATGCTGAGGAATACGCAAACAAAGAAAAGTTCGAAAAAAGTCCTCGAAAAGGGCAAAAATAAGACCTCCTCTCATCTGACCTTAAACGAGATTTCCGCGTGAAAACGAGCCTTTGAGTCAGTTCCCGCTGGCTGGTATCAGAAGGAACTCTAGGATATCACCTGTTCCCTCATGTCAATGTCTCCTTTATCATTGGCATCTCTTCCTTATCTTATATTATCACACAAATCGTAGGCCTCAGTTGCCACGTTGTTGCCATCATTGCCACCGTCATTGCCAGCAATCACGTCTGAAATGGGAGCGCCCGAGCTCTAGGGTGCGGCCGAGCTGGCTTCGAGAGCTCCGCACGCTGCGATGACTCATCATGGCGCTTCGATATGTGCACAGCCTCCCTGTCCGTTTGGAGAACTATTAGGTCATGTGAAAGGGCTGCAATGTTTCCCTAATCCTAGAACGTGCCTTTAACTGAAACATTGAACGCAATCACCTATACTTGTATCTGTGCACTTAATAATACGCGAAAGCTTGGGAGGAATGACAGCAGTAATAGAGTATGAAGCAGAAGCTAGGTGCTTATCTCGAATCTGATTCAGACACGCGCGAAACGTGTCTTTTTTTCTGCTTTCCTTTGTGGCCTTTCCGTTGATTTAACAGTGGTATACATATATTAAGTCTTTTGAAATTTCCCCTCTGCTCTCGGCTTAGCCTCAGGCAGAGTCTGTCGGTAAACTTTATCCGCGTGAACTGGGAGGACGGGGGCGGAGTGGGCGGGGGGGGGGGGGGCGGGGGTGGGAATTGCGTGAACTGGGGGAAAATGCAGGCCAGATGAGTTCATGCGCACACCTTGGGTTAAACAGAAGCAGGTTAGCCGACTTACCTAATTAGGGCAGTAGATTCCTAGACAAGTACCGAGGATGCATGGCTTTCGGGGCCGACACCGCTAGCCATCACGGCGGTACCCCGCCTCGTACCTGCTCTTATCACGCCTTTTACTAAGCTCACCAATAAAGGTGCTCACAAGGGAAGGATACCAGGTCCAAGTGGCAATTTGCAATGAGACTCATATCTATTGACCCGCTCTGGACGTTGATTCAAACCCTGTATTCAATAGCTGCCAAACCATTCTCTGAGTGGAATTATTGAGGTTTTTTTTTTTTTTGAAGAGATAGTAATATTACGAGGTACATTCGAAAGCCCATAGCGCGCTAGCCAGATGTTTTCGCATGAAATCCGTGTGACTTTCGTGTTCAGGGATTCAAATTACCCCATGGGACGGGTTTTTGGCCAGTTCAGAATTTAACCAGATTTCAGAAAATTCATGGGCTATTGGCTGGCAACTCATTCAACAAAGGAGAAGCCGCTGACCCTTGCTGAGCAAATGCTCTTATTTGGCGCTTGTTACGTATAATTGGTGTCATGTACATTTGTAGTAGATATGTTTAAGTGGTTTTTGTCATGGGTAATGGCTTTTTATAGAGAATTTCACTAAGATTATTCCCGGCCCATTGGCGAGCCCCTAAGTTCCCGAAATTACAGCTGCACAGAGGGGTTATTCAACCTCTGAGCACGATTATCACAATCGTTTTGCGCAACAGCGTCTATTTTGTGCGCCATGAGAGTCTGCCATGAGGATTCTCCAGTTGAGCTCCAAATTTCCAGTTCATCCTATTTATTCTGTTATCCTAGGGTGTCCCGAATACTGCTTAATCAGGGTACAGAGCGTCACATAGGAAAGTTTAATTACCTATGTAGCAGCACTCCAATTGTGTATGCATGGGTTTTTTCAAATCGCAGTATGGGAACTTATGGATGGCACTTACTTAGTACCTATCCAGTCAACGGAGGTAGAAAGGGTGGAAACAGTCGACCGAACTGTCTATACACATATCTGAGAGTTGTGGAGTAGCGACGTTTTAAAAGGAAAGTCGTGTGTGTATCACAAGTCACATGCATCCCTAACGCTATCCAATCCGACTTCAGACATGCGTTTCGTCGCTAACACGGTGACTGTTTTTCAATCAGATATCCTCGGATGTAGAGGAAAATGGTCGCATTGGAACGGCTGCCCTTCCCTTGATGTAAGGTGCGAATTCGACTCACTATTTCCGTACCTCTCTTACTCATCACATCAGACAAGAACGAGCATGGAAATCACAGTCTCTCTCACCACAAGCTAACATAATATGCGCAAGAATTATGTCAGAGAGTGGTCTAGAGACCTATAATGATCGAGTCACATTAGACCTCATCTCGACCAATGTCACAAGTTCTCAAAGGAGTCAAAGAATGCTTGGAAGACATTGTTGAAACCAAGAAGTGAAAACCCATCCGGTGCTATCGCTCATAGTTATAATTAATTAAAGAAAAGGGAGAGCGACAAATTGATCAACACAAGGACCAACAATGAAAAAAAGCATGCAGCAAGGCTCACACGAACTTTGACTATGAGAAGGATTCTGCCACTGGCTTTGTGCAACGCACCACACTAGGTAACACACTTCGATTGCAGACAAGAAATTCGTCATTTCAAAAAAAACACGAAAATCGCGTCTTGACCATCATGGAGAACACTAACTTCTCCGGCACTGTGGAAGAAAATGGAACTTGCATGCTAGTTGTGAAACTACATAAAACGCCGCTGAAGCGGCGAGCCTAGCGTAAACCGAAGGGAGAAGAGCTACTTGCCAACAACCCCAGCAGCACATAAATCCGCGATTTGGAACTCCAATCGCGATAACAACGGTCGATCCACCTCTACTTCACCGCTGCCTCACAGCCAGGGTCAATCCTACGTCGAGGAATCCTCGACAGAGGGTCGTATTTAGGGGGGAAGGGTCGTGATCGTTGAGATCGGGTGAAAAACGAATTTTCTCAGGCCGAGGGTCCAAAGTGTAAAAGAGAGATGTGGTAGAAATGACTAACTGGGTCAATCCAGAACTGACATTCAATTTATTATTCACTTAAGAACTCGGAGGAACAGAAAGCGGCACCCCCCAAGCAGGAAACAGGGTGAGCCACAAATTTTAATTGCTAAGGACGATATTGTAGAGAGGAGAGCGCATGGACAACGCAAAAGATAAGCAGAGTCAAAGGGCACGCTGTTCCCTTGGTCCTCTTGGTTGTGGACTGTGTCAAGCTTCTGTAACCAAACGTGCATAAGCTGTGCAGGGTTGTGTACCGTTACGTCTAAAGATCATGCGGCCACCCGCGGCAAGCGGAGCGGCGAGTGGGAGATGTTTGCAGTTTTATCTGGAAATAGCAACAACGACAACATAGTGGAACCTCCGAAGCTTCCATCATGCAGTCTTTGAATATCCTTCACGGTACCAGCCCAATGCATCCTGAGCAGAATTCTAACCGAGTGCGGCATGTCGTACTGATGGTGCAGCGAGTGCGACGCCGCAACGCAATTTTTGGCGTAACGGTACACAGCCCTTATGCAGTGGTGCGAGGTCGATACCTGATGCCTTGTTCACACAATTCCAAGAGGACGGCAGGATGTCATCCTCTAAATGATGGAAACCTCATGCATGGTGCGATCTACAACGAAGCCGGCCAACGCCAATAGCCCTTCCGTCCGTCAGCTGGCTCCGAAATCACGTAAAGAGTCACCCCCCTCCCCGAAAATTACCGATCAACCGTGGGTAGTGGTATCTATCCACGGGTACCAGAGTGTATGAGTACACATGAAACTGTGGTATCAATAGGGAAAGTTAGCCGGTATGGGTTTCTCTTATATATTAATACGATTATAAGAACGCAAACTTTTGCTAGCAAGCCGCTATCATTCGACTGCCTGTCTTTGCAGTGAGCGGACGGTTTGGCGGTAACGGCTCAGATCAATCTGCCCGTATTCGCGCTGTGCTTGCCGTATCTCATTCTGCCTATTACTTTCTCTGGTATTTTCCTGTCGACGTTTGGATATGTTGGATACTGCTTGTACCCTTGTGGCGGGGTCACTTTCCGCTATCCCACTGTTACAAAGCCACCTTATCAGGTTGTTTTTTCTTGCTGATCGATATCCCGTGCACCATAGTTTTGTAAAGGCTGTGATCTTTGTGGCAAAGATCAATTTCATCTTCGTACGCGTACCATCGACGGTGCATTGGACTATTTTCTAGCCTCCCTATTCTCAAATGGAAACTCCGCGTTCGTCCTTGCCTATTCAGGGTGTCAAAAGGAATCGTATTGAATCTCCGGCCTCTGATGGGAGCGCTCTTCGTTCTGCTGTTGACCTGCTTGTCAATGATGATCAGCTCCCCGCGCGTCTTAAAACAGTTCTGGGACACCTACTGGAGAAAGTAACCTTTGTTGATCGTTTGCTTGAGGAAAATAGGGGACTTGAGGAACGCTTAGCTCCGACATAGCGGAAAAAAATTGATTAATGAAAGAAATTCAGGTGCTTAAACAATCTCTTGCTAATTGTAATCACAAATTCTCATTCTCCTAGGCACGATATTGATTAGAAAATCCTCGTCTTTCCATTGCCGTGAAGAAAAAGAACGTTTACGTTCAGTTGTTGTATCTGGTATTGAAGAAAGCAAGGATGCTTGCTCTCTCTCTCAAACTTCTCATGATCTCGAATGTGTTGAGGAGTTGTTCGGTTCTCTGTCGATTGACTGTTTGCCCATTACGTTTTATAGGCTTGGTAAGTCAAACGATCGTTATCCTCGGCTCATTAAGGTTGTTCTCTCAAACACATTTCAAACGCGTGCTTCTTGCGCGGGCCCCAAGGTTGAAAGCCTTTAAGATCCCAGGAGTTTTTATGCGTCCATCGCTCCCGAAGACTGAGAGGGATCGCCCAGGGCTTTACGCATGAAGGACAGAAATCCTTTTGGTAATTTACCCTTAAGTTCAGCCGTTATTGATGTAGAAACTGTGTCTCCTATGAATGTTACCGCGTCTTAAGTGCCGGAAAACAACTAGCTCCTCCTCGGTGCATTCTTTCTTGTCTGGTTACAAATATTCGTTCCCTTCAAAAAAATGCTTCATCTTTAGCGTACTCTCTTTCTAAGTTTGGCTGTGAAATAGTTGCTATTTCGGAAACGTGGCTTAAACCCAGGGTGACACTTTAATCTCTCTTGGGCGAGCTCTGCGCAAGCTATATTGCTATGCGATGCGACCGAAGTAGGAGGAAAGGTGGTGGTGTCGTTTCACTTCTCAAACAAGCTTTATTTCCTACTCTATTTTTCACGGGAGTGTGAGCGATGGTTACGAGATCGTCGCAGCTGATTTTTTCGCTTTGAATTCTTCTTATCGGGTAATTTTAGTATACAGAACTCCTGAGTGTACTGCCGAAAAAAAGGAGCAAATGACTAAGTGTATTAGTGATCTTTCTGCATCTCACTCCGGCTCTCTCCTAGTGGGAGATTTTGCGGCCTTGTCTTGCATTCTGCGCACTCTCGCTCATTTCTAAATATGCTTGCGAGCCACAAATATCACCAATTCGTTGAATTTACTATTCGAAAAGATAGCCTTTTAGATTTAGTGCTTTGTAATAATGTTCTCTATTCGTGACCTTTCCATTAAAGCCCCACTGGGCAGTAGCGATCATGCTGCTATTATTATGTTCACCTTGGACGATTTTTTTGCGAGAAATCAGTTCGTGTTCAAAAGGCACTTCAACAACGTTAACACTCAGATGTAGACTTTTACTTGTCCAATCTAGGCTGGATAGGATCCTTTGGGTCATGTAAAGATACTGATGAAATGTATGAGCTGTTTATTTTTGTACTGAAGCATTGCATACACATGTTCGTACCTTCCAAGAGGGTCTGCTTATCTGCGCACAATTTGCCTCCCTATCTTCATTCCCTTTTTGAAAAGAAAACAAGTGCTTATAGGAGGGCTATGGTGAGTAGGGAAGAGCATGACTGGGTAAAGTACAAACAATTGTCAACAAGATTTGCAAAAAGGCTCTTCAAGTTCAACTGTGCGGTAGAGAAAAAAATTGTGAAGTCGCGTAATAAGTCTCTCTTGTTCAATTACATCAAAGCCAGATTAAGGAAAGAAAGAATATTTCTACACTCAGGAAGGATGACGGCTCATTTGCTATCACCGACCTGGATGAGGCAGAGTTTTGCTAGTGAGTTTTTGAGAGTCTTCGAGAGGGATGACACACTTAACGTGGCGCTATAAATTCTGCCATTTTCTGGGAAAATGATGAATTCTGTGGTCTTCAGAAAGTAAGACATTTTAAACTACCTTCTCAAATGGCCCTCAAGTGTTTCTTACACTCCGGACGAAATTCCCTTCGTTCTCATAAAAAAATGTTGCGCCCTTCATTGTTAGTCCTCTTGAGTTTCTGTTTAATAGGAGTCTTCTCCATGCCGAGGTTCCTCTCAAATGGAAACACTCCTTAATTACCCCTGTTCCCAAAAAGGCACCGCACAATGAGCCCGCTAATTACAGACCTATAAGTATAACTTTTGTTTTCTGTAGATTATTCGAAAAGTTCATTAAGGACTCTGTTGTTCAATACTCAGAAAAAAAATTGCATTTTGCCCGAATCAACACGGTTTCAGAAAAGGAAGATCAACAGTTTCGCAGATGCTTTTGTTTCTTGATGATTGGACTGCCGCACTAGATGAAAAAACATGTGTGGACGTCATTTATTTTGATTTCTCCGAAGCATTTGATAAAGTTAGTCACTTGAAATTGTTATTTAAGATGAAGCAATTAGGGATTCACACTAAGATAACTGATTGGCCCAAGGAATTTCTGTCGAATCGCACCTTTCAAGTCCGTGTTAACAAATCTTTTTCGTCTGTCAAGCTATCTTCAAGTGTTGTTCCTCGAGGAGTGTTGTCTCCTACACTGTTTAGTATTTATACGTGCGAGCTCCCGTCGTTAGTGGAGAGTCATGGAGTACATGTCAAATGTTTGCCGATGACATAAAAATTTATAAGGCAATTACGTCGCCGGTTGATTCTCGGCTACTTCAAAAGGCTGTGAACATTGTGTATGACTGGTCCACTAATTGAGGTCTTCCTATTAGTCTGGAGAAAACCAAAGTGCTACACTTAGGCAGAAATAATGTAAAAACAGGTGTTATATAAATGATATACCCATTGAGAGGCTGCTGAAGTAAAAGACCTCGGGTTCACCTTCAACAGTAGCCTCAGCTTTGACTCTCATTGTGCCAAAACGGTAGCTAAAGCCGAGCAACGACTTTTCCTCTTGCTCAGGTCGCTCAAGAGCAAGGACCCTTTTATGCTGATTAAGGCCTACAAGATATATTTTCGATCACTCATGGAGTATGGAACTTGCATATTCTTCCCTCACAAAAAGAAAATGAGCTTGCTAATTGAACGAGTGCAGAATAGCTTCACCAGAAAAATCTTTCTAAGAACCCTCGGATTCAGTTATAGTAGTGTACCACATTCAGTGGTCAGGAACAAAATGCATAATCTAGATTCTCTTTACAAACGTAGGGTGATCAACGATCTAATAACTGTTTTCAAAATTATCCACGAAACAATGTCCTATACCTCTTCTAAGTTGTTCACCTTCTTCACTTCTTCTACAAGAGGGGAGCACAACAAGCTTCGTTTGAAAGTTGCCAGGTCTGCTCTTCGTAGTAACTTTTTCACCCACCGTGCGGGTTCGGAGTACGCCAAGATGAGCAAAAAAGTTCCCATCTCTTATCAACTCCCAGCCTTCAGACGAGAAGTATCTGGCTATCTGAAGGACGTGAGCTAGTTGTTCCCACCATTATCAATCTGCTTATGTTTTATGGCTGATACCAGTGTTGCTCCTTAAAGGCACAGTTCACGATAATTTTCGTGCGTCGTCGCACTCCATGAAGGCTCTGGAGGTGCTGAAGAACACATAAGTGAAGAAAGAGCCGAATAATCTTTTCAAAAACCATGAAAATTAGGTGCCCCTGACCTTTGGCTTCGACGAGCCTTCAGACCAAAGGCAAACATTTCGACAAGTTTTTGCGTGATAATATCATCCGATAAGATTGCTGTTCCTATGGAAATTTCCCCTATCTTTTCTTATCGCAGTCGATATCATATCTCTTATACACGTATATGCCACCGCTTCCCTGCTGGCAAATCGTAAGATGGGTGAGGGTAATCTTGAGACGGTGGCCGCCATCTCATTTACGGGTTCTTCACGCGTTCAGCACTCACCCTCGCGCCGTGGTGATGGCACACATATTGCACTTGCGGCTACCTACTCGGGGATGTAATCAAGATAATCATATTATCGTGAACTGTGCCTTTAACTCTCTCAGTGGTTTTTTCTTATTAGCGCTTTGATTGTTTGGGCCGTTCGCCATTTTTTGTTTGTTGTTTTTTTCACTCAGTTATCGTTCCAACATCACGTTTACTTTGGTGATGTTGATAATTTATAACCCACATGTTCCTTGAGCATGTAATAATTGTTAAATATGGGGCGAAAAAGGGTTTGTATTCACTGAGAATGTGGATGGAATCCTCATGCATGGCGCACCTCACAGCGATGCCAGCCGGGTCAGTCACCCTCTCGTTGGTCTTCTGAGAGCAGATGCTTACTCGAGGCATAACATACACAATGAATCATTTTTCTAAGGAATCATGAGAGGATCTCATCACTTCGACGAAAACGAATAACTTCCTTTTTTTGATGGTATTGTGTGAATCAAGTAGTATGCAGAAAGTGGCAACCTTCCAGACCCCGCACAACAGATTTGCTCATAATGTTTAGTTTGAAAGAAGTTACGACCATTTGAAGCAAAACACTTTAGAATTTTAAAAATTTCCTCGACTGGATTCCCATATAGAGAATTACAGAACCACTAGGGGAACCGAGGAGTTGATAGTTCTGTTTAGGAAGGTTATTGAAAAAAGTGGTACTTTGGAAGATTGAGTTTTGGTAAAACAACAGGTATTCACAAATGCAGAAATTAGCTATTGGAAGATCCCGCGCCCCATCGTGATCGCCGCGTCGCTACCGCAATAACGACTCGGCAATCGCAGTAGAGCGCATCACATGGCTCTTATTCACTTTCTAATTTTTCTATGCTTGTTTTTTTCGTATTTTTTCACTGCCGCATAACTTGCATGACTTTAAAGCTTTCTCCTTTGCCATCAGAGAACTGGAACATTACCCATGGTGAGCGACGCTTTCATTTCGGAATATAAGTATTGAATTTCGTCAGGTTCTGATTTCTATCAGACGCTTTCGTCTCGTCGAATATAAGCATTGAACTTTGTTAGGTTCCTATTTCTCCTATTTTGTCAGGAATTTGACCTTAGTGTTTTTTAGACCGTTGGCTCTCTGTTTCCTTAATGAAGCGCATCAGCTGTGTAGAAACCACAGGAATAGCGGAAGCTGATGAAGCAGGAGGGAAGGGCGTGTGAGGCCCCCTTTTGTGCGGGTCGTATTTTTTGGAAATTTCCCTCGACGTCACGCTCGACATGTCCACAGCTCTCCCTTTCATCTTGGACAACCCAACGTGATAATCACGCGTGGTACACTCTGCGGATCGCCACATGCTCTCTCTCTTACGCGAAGTGCGTGCGCAGACGGAGCGACGAAGTGGGAGAGAGTCTGTGACCAATGACGACGAACCGCAACGCGAGCAATGCATAGCGGTCTTTTCTCTGCACATTTGTCCCTTTACCGTTCCCCGTTTTAGTTAGTCAGCTCACTGCAACTCGGTCAAATACACCGAAGTCGGCCGCGTCGCTGCGGAATTTGCCGCTCAAATGTCGCGTGCCATTCCGAACGAGCTATGCCCGTCTCCTACCGGCCCGAACATCACCCATCGGAACACAGGCCACACACCTAATTGTAAGCAGAAGGGCATCTGTATGCTTGACTTAATGCTAATGTTCGAGGGTGCCACTCCACCCTGTCGGGGTTCTGCGCAACTTTCGCCTAAGCTTTCGGCCTAAGCCTTAGTACAGGGGAAAGGCCGTCAACTGAAGCCTAGGTAAAAGTACATTCCCAAGTGTACAAATGGATGACTGTGAAACGGTTTCGACTGAGAGACGACAACGCAGCAACGAGTAGCCCTCTGCAAATACATTAGCACCGTTGGTTCTCATGATGAAATACAAAAGACGGTGAATCAATGCCGAATTACTTATTTTGACTAACAAGGGAAGGACCCCAGGTCGAAGTGGCCATTCGGAATGAGATGCATATGGTCCGATCTCTTTTCGGACGCTGATCTCGAATCTGCATTCCAAATTTGCAAAACGATTCTCTGAGCGGAGTTATAGAGGTTTTTTTTGAATGAACGGTTCATCAGCGTGGCCGTTGGTGAGCAGTCAACGGTCTCAGCGGCTCAGTGGTAGTGCTCCGGATCTGCAGGAGAGCGGTCGAGGGTTTGCTCCCCGCCAGTGCGAGTTTTTTTGCATTTTGTGTTTTATTGTCAGTAAGTGCTTTTCTCCCACTTCTGGACGTTTCCTTGGACTGGTACCTATCACACCCATCATTTACTCTGCCACTTTATTTATAACTGCTAACATTACTCACAAGGAAAGGATACCAAGTCGAAGAGAATCCCGTACCACTCGAATTAGGCGTTTTCGCGTGAAAAGATTATGATATTCGTGCACAGGTGGTCGAATTACCCCTCTGTGCAAATTTTCAGCCAAATTCAGTTTTTGGTCCAATTCGGAAAATTGGGGGTGGCCAGGTTATAAAGTGGAAGATTTTGAATTTTCTTCTACAGAAAACCCTGCAACCTGAACAAGATAGCCTACACATACCTTTTACACTTGCCCATCGCACTAAATGTACGAAACAAGCGTCAATTAGGAGCATTTCCTAGGCAAGGGTCAACGACTTCTCCTTTGTTCAATGGGCTGCCACCCTATAGCCCGTGAATTTTTCCGAAATTTGGTCGAATTCTCTATTTGGCTAAAAACTTGTCTTCCGGGGTAATTTGACTCCCTGAACACGAAAATCTCCCTGGTTCTGCGCTAGAAGGTCTGGCTCGCGTGCTATGGGCTTCCAAACCTACCATAATAGTATTGTTTTTTCAAAAAAAAACCTCCATAACTCCGCTCAGAGAATCGTTTTGCAAATTTCGAATACAGATTCGAGATCAGCGTCTGGGAATACGTCGGATCATATGTATCCCATTCCGAATGGCCACTTCGACCTGTGGTCCTGCCCTTGTAAGTAAGCCCTCGCCCCTCGACGGTCCGACGCGTCATCGTGGCGAATGGGTGGCATGCGACTGGACTACGATGCGCAGGGGGAGTCTTTTGCTCCGGCAAATGCCCCTGGCAGGTACAACCATTCTGAGAAGGAGTCAAATCCTAGCGAAGAGCGGAACCCCTCCCCTTCCCTGTTTCGATGCTTGAGGAAGGGACCTGCGGATGCGCTGGCAACGCTTCGTAGGAAACGATGGAACGAAACGTCCAACCAGCAGAGGAACAGCCTAAGTACTCCGCACACCGTGCTCCACCGTCTCCGACGTAAGACGGTACGACAAAAGGTGAGAGCCGAATAAATGTCGGGTTGCGCAGGACGTCATGGATTTTGGACAATGACGACACACCTCGTACACGGCACGGAGACTGCTTCATTCTCTGCACCTACAACGCCAGAACCGACGTACGACAGCTTAACGACGGGACTCTTGCTATCCGTGGAGAGAAGATCCCGTCACGGAGTGTCGGAGGCGTTGGATTTGTCGTGCACCCGTCGTCGTTCGCCACGTCGACTTTCACGAGATTCTGTCTCCTCGTCTAGCTATGCTACACCTTCATCCACCGTATCAGAAGACCATCTCATTCATCAAGTGCTGCTCACCACAAGCAGCAGCTGACGATTCCGAATCGGACACGTTCTATGAAAACCTGGATGAGTCATCCGCAAAAGGGAGTCCTTCTTCAAATTCGTTGTAGGTACTTCAACGCTAGGTTAGGAAAAGGCAACAGCAAGAACACAGGATCGGAAAACTCGGGATAGGCAACAGGAACAGCAACGGAACTCGTCTCGTCGACCTCATGTCTGCGACACGTCTCTTCCATGGGTAGTTCGCTGTTTGAGAAGAAGGAATACCGTTGCTGGACATTGGAGCAGGGCACCCTCAGATTTCGAGGGAAATCGTCGCTCCAGGACGAACCCCTCCCCCCTCTACAGGAACACAAAAGTCTCTTTTTCAACTTTTGCTCACACATCGTAGCCCACTGCAGAGTAAATGGAGTAAAAGGCAGCGATGTAAGGCACAAGGCAACTTTCCCACAAACCTTTTGCATGAGAAGGAAACTTCTAACAATTATATGTACAGAGTACTGCAAGACCAAGATCACTTCTACACAAAACAATCCTTGATCATGTCTCACCTCTGCAATTAAAAACCCTACTGGCAGTCAAATACGACCCCACTCTCGAAAAATTCTAGATTTCTGGTGCATACTGCATGGGAGTCACCCAACAGCACGGATCATGCTGAGATCGACCACATTTCAACAAATAGAAGATGGTGAGGAGGAAGTAAGTCGTATATGACGAGAACCTTCTGAACGTGGAACTATCCCGTTATGACTGGCGAGTCATGGAGGACCCGACCGAAGGTTACGAGCTGTTTCTAAAAGGATTGCGAGCCTGTGCTGACTTTGCATTTCTTCAACAATCGAGAAGAAGTGATTGGGAGAAGCTTGAGGCCGGATCCAAATGCAACTCATCTCGAGCGACTGGTTATCAATACCACTTGTAGAAAAACACTACAGAAGGATTTTGCGCAGTACAGGAGGAGAAGAATTTTAGAGGCGGCGCAGGAAAGACGTAGTCTGAGAAGTGCCGTCGGGGTCTCAACGAGTTCAGTATTCCGCTGTCGTCATTAAAAACTGAAGACGGAACTGTCACCATTTCCCGTTACGAGATGAAATCAATCTTAGAGAGGACTACCCCTGCCAGTTCCAGACATCCCCGCTGGTGAAATAAAATCAACATGGTATGATAAGGGAATATAGGAGATAGATGAGTTGAGAATGAGTTAAAGAAAGAAGGAAAGGAATGGCTCGTTTCGCCTCTACCTCAGACGAACCATTGTCGTTGTCAGCCCTTGAGGCTTATCAATGAGTAGGGCTAACAACCAAAAGGAATGGGTAAGAGTGGTGATAATACAATGAAAGAAAAAAGGGGAGGGGGTAACTTATTAACGTTGATGAATATAAATAATACTAACTAGTACTCCTAAGTAGTGATAGCATAATTAACTAGCAATTAGGGAAAATTCAAAAAGGCAAAGAATAGAAAAGGCTAAAATAGTAGAGTCTCTTACTGGGGTGTTGTGCGCATTATTGCTTATTTAGTATTTCTTTTATATCAACTAGTGGGCATCTATGCAGTGTGATTGGGTCGCATTAACTACCAATTTTTCTTTAAATTAAGAAGAATGTGTAGGGTTGTCACATAAACCTTTTATAATTATGTTACCAAATCTTGAACGAAGCTGGAAACTCTATGGTAACTATCTTCCATCATATACTTGTACCCAATAAATTTATTTCTTCTGATACACTTAACTACATGTGTTACAATAAATTCCCTTTTATATCCTCTTTCTAGTGAAACATTAATCATATCTTTTAACTTAGTTCTGAAGACCTCAAACAAAGTGCACGTATTGGCAATTCGGAGAGTTTCTGTATAGATAACAGCTCCTTTTGTTTTGGTTGCTATACCTGTGCTGCTATGTGGGAATTTAAAAACTTTAAACTGATAGTCATCTGTTTTATTATATAATTCTGTGTAAATTTTTTCATTTTCTATTTTAATAGTTAAGTCTAAGTAGTGAGTATATCTATTTGTGATTTGGGTACTTTTAAGTTCCAATGTGTTCTTATAAACTGCTTTGAGTATATTTTCTATAGCCAGTTCATTGGCATTATGTATGACTGACAAATCGTCCATGTACCTAAATGGTATAAATAGATTGTTTTTAACTGCTTTTGTACCTTTGGCATATTTGAATTCCATTATTGACAAAGTAAGGTCTGCTAGTAGGGGACTAAAATTTCCACCTTGTGGTACTCCTTTAGTCTGTTTAAAGACTTTGTTCCCGAATATGCAGTAACTGTTGGTCAACAAATAGTCAACTAAATATAGCAGATCTTCTTTGTTATAATATCTGTAATTACTTTTGCTTTCTTTGCCTTCGTTGTAAAATACTTTATACCCATTGGTTGCTATAAACTTCTTACTTGCATTTTTGAAGCAAATAGTTAACAATCCTGTATACTAGTTATAATATGACTGTGCCTCAAATTGGTAAACATATCTGTAAAATATGCAGTATACAGCTTGAGTTCTTTGTGGTTAATATTGTTAAGTTCATGACTAATATTGATGTTATCGATAGACCAATATGTTTTGATTGCCCAATTAGTATCTTGAGCGATTTTTGTATAATTTTTGAAGTGGTTTTTTTATGTGAGTGAAAATCACATGTAGTTTCTTTGCTAGAGATTTTATACTACTATTGTGTGCGCCTGTTATAAATCTGAATTTTATTGGTTTTTTGTGTAGTTTGGGCAACGCATAAACTCTGGGTAAATCAGACTCTATATCAAATGCTAATCCATTTGTTTGACAGAATAGTTTGTGTTTATTTATGATTATCTGTTTGTCAACGCCACTATGTAATTCATAAGTATTATAGGTGTTAATAAAGGAGTATCTATTTCCATGTAAATCATACCTAAAACCCATTTCTTCTAAAACAATTTTTAAATATAGTTTTTTACAGATGATGCCATAGTTATTACTTGCTTTATCCAGAGGACAAAATATATGGTTTTTTTGATATTGTTTTATAGATTTATGTGGGACAAACTCTTCTGTAATCCTAATGTTTTCGTAATTTAATAGAGGTTTAACTTTACTATGGTAGCTATCCATCAAATATTTATAAACCAAACTGATTTTTTCTTTCTTTAACTTATATTTTCTCTTAAAATAATCCATAATTTGATTTGATATCATTTTGTATTTCTCTTTAATTTCATACCTAGGAATAGTTTTATTCAACCTATATTTTGTGCCTTTATTTAACATATTTCTAACTTTATTATCCTCTATTATCAGAAGATTACCTGTAACTACATGTCCATAATGTATATCTATAAAATCTTTAACTTCACCTGTTTCACATATACATTTTTCTTTCAAAATCTTTTCCATGTTATCGATATCTAGATGTTTCAAAAAATGATTATAGTTATAAATATTTTTCGATATGGCATTATCATATTTAAAAACTCTGTTTATTGGAGTGTGTTCCTTTTTATTATTTCCATTCTGGAACAGAATGTCTTTTAATGTATTAGAATTGAATATTTTGTAAAAAGGTATTTCATTGTAAATGTGGCTATCAAAATTGATTATTATGCTATGACCTTTTATTGTAGATTTTTTGGTTTCGCTCATGTTGTAATGAAAGTGTGCTAATGAACTAAATACTAAAAATCTAGTTTTGCTCTTAACGTTTGATAGAAAACTGCCATCTAACGATAGTCTGAGGATTTTAATCAAATCTTTTTTATTTAGGCTTTTAAACATTCTATAGTATTCTATTGGTTGTAATTCTTCTTCTTTAGTCGTGAGATCATCCAATAGTTTTGTCAAATCTGTTTTTCTTTTATTATGCTTTTTACGGCCTCTGTTTGTTCTATTTTTTGTAATTCTGAGTGCAAAAAAAGGGGGATTGTTTTTAAGCATCATGCTTTTTTCTAAATTTGTGATGTTTCCATACCCTCTTATGTTATCGTTAAGACCATATGGGAATGGGGTCATTAGCAGTTTTATTCAGAAAAGTTCTTTTTCAAGGAGAACGGACTTGTCATTTGTTCTGAATGAATCAAGAACTGTTACTGTGATTCCTTTGTTACATTTGTAGAAATGATTATATAGCAGATTATGTATTTTGTGTGTGGATATGTTAGTGAGATGTTCTCTTACTCTGTCTTTTAGTTTTCTTATTGTCATACCTACATATTGAATGCCACAGTTATTACATGTCAGGCAGTAAATAACTTTTTGTGTGTTGCAGTTGGTATTTGCTTCTTTGTAAGTATCCTACTATATATAATTCGCTTAGTATGTCTGTGTGTGTGTCTGTGTGTGTGTGTGTTTGTCCGTCTGTCACGAAATTCATATCTCGCGTCGCAGCAAAGCTGGGACGCTGAATTTTACAAGTGATATAGGGGGTGCCAAGAGAACCTCAGCGGTGGTGGACCGAAAGTGATAGCAGCTGATAAGGGCTGATAAGGAGCCTCGAAAGGCAAATGTCACCAAATCCGTTTCGCCTTTCGGGTTAATCCTTAAGCGCCCACACCCACAGCTGCTTTGCGGGATGGGGCAGTAACATTAATGGTGGGTGACCCGCACTGATAATGGTTGATAAGATTCGATAAGGGGCGTAAAAAGGCTAGAGTCGTCAAATTCGTTTCGCCTTTCGCGTTGATCCAGGAGCGCTGACACTCATGGGTGTTTGGCAGGGTGGGACGGGGACATTAATAGTGGGTGATCCAAACTGATAATGGTTGATAAGCTTCGATTAGGAGCGTGAGAAAGGGAAAGGTCACCGAGGCCG
The DNA here is from genome assembly GCA_963978905.1 of Trichostrongylus colubriformis. NCBI lineage: Eukaryota > Metazoa > Nematoda > Chromadorea > Rhabditida > Trichostrongylidae > Trichostrongylus > Trichostrongylus colubriformis. The sequence goes on from OZ022258.1 coordinate 32,755,726, forward strand.
GCTTGCTTCTATGGCTAACAGTGGAATGTTCAAATTCGCAGGTATTGTAGGGTACGGGTACCTCAATGGTACTGTTGGGTACAGGAGCCTCAGTGAAACTGATAACGGCTTACAGTGACTGATAAGAACCGTTAGGAATTGGATGGGATGAAATCCTTGCTAACATTGTACGAGCGCTTTAGCAAAAGCGTCTGATGCGCAGTGGCATCGGGTGAACATATTGTTCATGTTCTGATATCACTGACCGATGTATCGACCGCTGAATGCCTGGCGTTCCAAAAAATGGTGCGTTTCTCTTGATAACGCGATCTCCATTGATAATCATGATACAACCTATTTTTGTGATAGCAAAGCAAGCGGTTCACTCGGAATCATTTTCTAATGCGGTACTTGCAGCAACACTGGGTATCGACCGCTAGACTATGTAAAATTCCAAGTAGTGAAGCATGTTTACGAAAACGATAAACATCGATAAGCGGGATATGACCTACCATCAATGTGTACGAATTAGATTCTCAGCGAGTGATCTATTTGTTACATCGATGCAATCGAATACAAAACTATCGATTTCCAAACTACCCAAACTCCAAATGATGACCAGTTGGCTGGCGCACACTACTGCGCGCGATTCATGTGGGTTACGTGCAAAATGGGTTCCATGCAAAGCGATTGAAGTATACCGATACCAAAATGCTTTTTTTTATCACGCAATCTTCTCTGCTTTTTTTGCAATTCAATAGCTCAGCTGAAAGCAGAGGGAAGAAAACCTCCGCTCCGCTGTGGTCGGGCCGAACACACCCATTTTGCACAACATCGCCATGAATTGCGCGCAGTAATCTGCGCCAGCCAACTGGTTGATATATAACTTTGTAGCATGTGATATTATATAGTTTTAGTGATTTGTTATTATGCACGTTCTACATCCATTGTTACATTTACAACCCTTGGTTCTATTACCAAAATCATTGAGAATATACTGATTGGCCTCTCTCCTTACCTTGTTGAATTGAGTTTTTAAGTAATAACTTGGTGCGTTGTTTGAGTTTTTAGACCTTGGATCAAAGCGAATGGGAGGTCCTTCCCAACACGCAGTGAGGGGTTCTTCCCGAAGGTTTGGCAGGGCTGCTGCCAGGGGGTGGCTCTCCCTATATGTGTTCCCGTAGGAACGACTAGCGCTGGGGGCGCCAAAAATTGACCCCTCGCCATTTTTGACTTGCATAACCCCATCAGCGCCAATCCCTATTTTTATAAGAGGTATGGCCCTCTTATAACAATGGATAATTGTAGTGGGTAAAGGGATTGAAACAACTACACCAAGAGCAACTGCAATAAACCTGAAAATTAAATACCACTACAGATTCTGCCATCTGAAGTGCGAGTCGAAATTAGGAGTATGAAGAGCGGCACGGCTCTAGGGCTAGACAAGATCTCTGCCGATCTTCTTCGAGCAGGAAAACGTCCTGCACTCACTACTTGCGACACATATGACGTCCAACCACCAGAAGGTCGATCCCGGGTGAGTGAAGGAGTTCGCGCACCCTCATCTAGCACTAGAAAGGTGGCAGGGCTGATCTTGGCAACTACCAACGTCCTCTAAAAGCTATTCACGAAGATCATCGTAAGGAGAATATCGCGCCCATTGGATGAGGCCTAGCCATACGAACAAGGTGGATTCCGTAAGGGATGAAGCTGCATGGACCACATTGAAACCGTTGCGATGGTCATTGAAATCTGCAGGTAATACCACCTTCTCCTCGTCCCAACCTTCGTCGATTACGAGAAGGCCTTTGACAGCGGCGAAACGAAAGCTGTACTGTCCACGTTGGTCGACCAAGGAGTGGACGCGTCCTATATTCGAACACAAGCTGACTGCTACCACCGCTGCTCTACGACAATAGCTCCTCCAACGCTCAAACAGCATCTCCATTGGAAAGGGCTTTAGGCAAGGCGATACCATCTCGCCGATGCTGTTCACTGTCGAACTGAAGTGGGTGATGAAGTCGCTCGACTGGGACGACAAGGGCGTATGTGTGAACGGAGAATTCCTTTCGAACCTTCGTTTTGCGGACGACATCGTCACATTTTGGGTAACATCAATGAAGCAGAGACGATGCTCCCAGAGCTGAACGAAACCGTAAGTAAGATCGGACTGAGGATCAATCGGATGAAGACACAGTTCATGAAGAATGCCTGGTGCGATGGAGGACGTGTCGAGATCGACGGCTCCCCCATCGCCGAAACGAAGCCGTACGTCTATCTGGGGCGTTTCATGAACATGGACAGCGACATAAAGGAAGAGCTCGACAGAAGAAGGAGAGCTGCATGGTCAGCCTACGGGTCTATGAAAGAGGCCACCAACCAGCTACAGGATTCTAACCTACGTGCCCGTCTATTCGACTCGAAAGTCCTTCCTGCTTTGTGGTATGCTGCCAAGACGTGGCCTGATAAGTCAGCCACGGCGAAGTCCTTGCAAGTGATTCACAGAGCACTTGAGAGATGTCCTCTAAAGTACACCGGGCTATCTCAATATCGTGCCGAGCTTGAGGCAGATGTCTCGTTCACGGGACCTAGCGGATACGCGTCGAAGGCCAAACAAAGATGTGCCGGGCATGTAATGCGGAGAGGAGACGATAGGTGGACAAGAAGAACAGTGGAGTGGTTCCTCTGGGATTGTCCACGTACTCGCGGAGACCTCTGAAAAGATGGGGAGATGTGTTCGTTGAACACGTCAAATTAATGAGAATACCCAGAATGGCTGGTTCTCGAGGTGGCCACCAACGAAGTCAACGAACGAGCTGGATGACGGGTGTATGTCGTTTGGCGCGGCCCTTGCAGCTAATTTGCCAATGGGGCGCATGGGCCGTCTGGACTCTCCCAGATTTACCTAAGCCTTTTTAATAAGGGAGGAGCTTTGGCAGTGCCCCATTGGCAAATTAGTTCCACGGGGCCGCGCCAAACGACCGTCTCCCGCTGGATGACGATCGCGATAGAGCGAAACGAATGGAAATTGGGGCCCGCACAACCAGTGAGACAGGCCGTTTAAGTATCTAATCGTAAGTAAGTAAAGTAGGCCCTCATCTCACTGATTCAGACCTGAATTTTAATAAAGGCGTGGACTAGGTGAGGTACGCATTCGCACGACTGTTGCATTAACTGACGTCAGTTTTTACTTCGTGTAGCCTTCGCTGTGTCCATTTCCTTGTGCCGTTACTTCTCTATACTGTTCCTTTTTTAACATGTGATTATAGAATTATGGAGATCGAAAGTCATAAAACTACTGAGGATGTTGTTGACTCGGGTAACAGTGAAGGAGATGTCGAAATGGCAACGAGAGATTTCGACCAAGATAGGGTTCATATCACCCCACTGCCTAAATTCTTCGGTTTCAAACAATTCAAGAAACTATTGGAGAAGTGAGCCTCCTTTCGACGTAGCTTTACTTTTGCGTAACAGATGCCGGCTTCTTCAGGCATCTTTCTGGCATAAGTATTCGGAAAATACGGCAAATGAAATTTGATGCATATGTCAGTTTCAATTCTGCTGATGATGCACAGGTGGCTATCTCGAGGCTCAATGGTCTGGAAGTGAAGAAGACGGTTTTAAGAGCTCAGCTTGCCCAATCCGATCAAAAGAATGTAGGGTCTCTTTTATGCACCCATGTACATTTTCTTCATTTCTGAATTCAACTCGTTTTAGATTTTGCGCAAGAATGCTCAGTCGTTTCAAGTCAAAACCGCCAGAGAAAGTGTTACAAAGCTTGCGGACGTTCCTTATGATGAACAGCTGCTGCAGAAGGCAAGGGCTTCTCAGAAGTGGGTTCCTTCCATTTTCTTCCATTGTTTCGTTGTCTGCCCGCTGGCGCTGGCATTTCTTAAGAATAGTGAGAATGTGTCTAGAACATGTGAGAGATTGATCGCGGAGATGAGGAGAGCTAATGTTGACGATGTGGATGCGCTACTTCCATCGAATCTTCTCAAAAAAGTATGTTGTCTTTTGCAGACGATTGCCAACTGACGTAGCCTTCGTTGTCTAGTTACTGATACCCTTTTATGTTTTGCCAAGTTCTTTGAGTTCCCTTCCAGATAAAGCCATCACCAAAGACGACTGGTTATCGTAATAAATGCGAGTTCACCATTGGCTTGACACACGAGGGAAAGGTGGGTTGTGTGCATGATTTGTATTTTGCAACCTATTGCAGAAGTACTCATGAAGGTATGTGTCGGATTTGTTGGTGGACGCTTTTCCAACAACGAGCACTACGTTATCCCCATTGGTGACGTTGACAACGTCACAGAAATGACGAAGAAGGTGGTCGAAGCAGTGACAAATTTTGTGCAAGTGTCAGGTGTGTTTGCGCCGCTTGCTCATTTCATATGGTCTCTTGGACCTGCGCACGAAAAATTTCAGCGTTGAATGGCAATTGATAGGTCTGCCTCCATTCGACGAATTTTCTCGCACTGGATTTTGGAAGATGCTCACTGTGCGACAGTTTGGTGGAGACGTCATGCTCATCCTCACTGCCAACCCTTCCGAAGATCCATGTCAAGAAGAAAAGCTGAAGCAGGAATTCTGTTCAAGGTTTGACCTTTCGTACTATCTATCGGAACTCATTGCGTCGATGGAAACTGCGCTAATATGAAAGGTATCCACTGTATCGTGATGTTTCAGGTTTCTCAATAGTTCAACATTCCTGGAAGACGGGTTCAGAGTCACATCAATATACTGGCATTCATTAGCCAACTGCAGTGACCAAGTCGAGTACGAGCACATTGGTGGTAAGTGATCCATTCCAGTGTGCTGGTGCTTATGATGATACCTGATGGATATCGTAGTATTACTTCAGGAGTTCCATATATCTATGAGTCTGTTTTGGGATGCCGTTTCCGTGTTTCGCCGTCTGCGTTTTTCCAGACAAACAGTCAAGCAGCGGCAGTCTTGTACACCACTGTTGGTTGGTCGTTTCACTTCATGTTATTCGTGATTTTTATCTCTCAAGAAGAAGGAAATCGTGAGGTAAACTTGGATGGGTTCCTCTAGACATCTGCACGCTTTGGAAAAAAGATTCATGTTGGCAGACCTACATTTTCCCCGGGGATCTACAGTGCGTTTCATAATTGTAAGGTCACCCCTGAATTTTCAGTTTTCAAAAGAGACAGGTAATCTAAAAATTTTCAAGTATTTTTCATAGATTCCTCACCACAGAAAACCCTCCTATACTAGTTTTGATGACATCATCTTTCACTCTGACATTTTTGTGATTATTTTCTGAATATTGTGCCGTTTCATAATTATAAGGTCACTCTGAAGAATCAGAAAATTTGCTAGAGTTAACGGCGCATGCGGAGGAGCTTATAATCTATAACTCCCTCCTGTTTAAGAACGACATCAACTAGCAGATTTGGTTAAGTAGAAACGAAATTTTGAAGAGCCTCACCACAGATTTTGTGCCAGTCTTCGACGATTGCCTGTTCCAGCAGTTTTGCTTCCCAAAATTGGCGATTATTGGGGTAATTATTTAAAGCGATGTCTTCTAGATCTCCCTAATAGTAGAGCTGAGACCAAGATATATGTTATCTATGGCTGGACGTCCATATTTCGGAACTTCACCCACAGTTCCGTTGGATGACTTATGTGAACAACAGCTTTGCCCTACTTTGAGACGCAATTATGAAGAGCCGGTGAGCTCCAAAAGGCGACTTATTTCTTCGTGAGACCTTCCAGCAGTCGCTGGAGTGCAGTCTGCAGGTTTCGAAGGCAAAGTTCAATGCAACCTCATTGCCGAATACAACTTAAGTCATCACCCTTCTCCCACTAAAATTGCCGAGGCTCTGGTAGATCGCTGCCCTTCTCAGATCAAGCTAGTACTACCTCTGCTCGTCAGCACCATACCAATAGAATATTCTCGGACTCAAAAATACAATTCGGATGGGATTACTCGTATGCAGGGTGCAACTCCTATGCAAATTCAGTTTCGTTCAATTTGTGCTCAAGAACAACTTTAAAAATTGAAGTCTTGCCGCCATGTGGTGCGCTGTGGGCGTCGGAAACTAATTCGTTATTGTTTTAGTGATGTTTCTACTCTTCCTCGCTACTGTACACGCTGAGGTCCCAGACAAAGAATGGTTTAATTCCAAACAAATCTGGTCAATGGAAGAGGTGCTGTAGGAAGTGGCCCCCAAAATCCCTTTTCTCGTTCATCATAATGGTCTCACGTGGGAGTCCAGAGTCTGAAAAACATCTGAAGACACCGAATGACTCGAATTTTATCTAACTAAACACAGGAATCTTCCCATTTTTCTTGGAATGGCTCTCAAACTGAGCCTAGCACCACGAGAATCCCAAATCTGGGCTTTTCTCTGGGAACACAGCAGCTAGCCACAAGACAATTGAGCATGTATCTTGAAGATGTACTTGGAAGACATATCCACCTTCACAGACTTGCTGGAACCTCAACTTTTTTCTTTTTTCAGGGTGACCTTATAATTATGAAACGGTACAAAAAACGAAAAATACTTCTAAAAATATAAGGTAAACGAGACTGCAACCAGAAATCGGACACAGGGGGTTATTTCAGGTTAGGAATCCGTCTGTGAGACTGGGAAGATTCCTTAATGGGGAGCCGCTGAGAAAACTTGAAATTCAGGGGTGACCTTATAATTATGAAACGCACTGTATTGTGATGAGGATCTTTTGTTACTTCATGTCGCTTTCATACTGAACGGTGAAAGCACGCAAGCATATCTCTTAACATTCTGCAGTCAATATTTTCCATGTGTCTGTAATTGCTTTTTTCATCATGACCATAAAGGGCATTCTTTTGTTTGCTTTTCGTAACTTGAAAAGATGTAAAACAAATCAAGCACCAACAAAATTCTGCGTTCAAGCGCTTGCCAAGTGCCGTCAGCTGTCCGCGTGTGTCAGTTATGCTTAGTGTGTGTGGGAGCACTTGAACAGGGCAAAACATCACTTCAGTTCGTTTAGACTCTCATTTAGCTCCTAGGTGTACTTTTAAATTCTTTACACTTTGACCCACAACCCTGACAGATTATTATCAGCTATCGTTGCGGCATGAACATTGCCTTAAAGTATTCTCGGAAGCTTATTATTGTGCGCACACTCTTTGATTATGGCGAGAATCAAGGCGATAGTAATGACTTTTTTGAAGACGCTCAACTTTGGCGTACTACCCACAGGATGCTGCTCTGTGATAGGACCGGTGTAATATTATATTAATTCCATTCTACAGAGAATCAGAAATCCCACTGTTCAGGCGAAGCTTGTGGGCTCACCTCATTGGCAGTGTCAGTGGAGAAGGAGGAGAGACACTCGGAAGGTTCAGAGTCAGAGAGGTCGAAGCGTCCGAGACTAGATGAGTCTGCTAATGGAACCACGAAAAGCAATGTAATACTGTTCATCCTACATGTTTTTTTAGTAGACCATTCTTGCTGACACACTCATCTCTATAAAATCCACTAACTAGATGGAAGAATTACAGTGGGGCCACTCTGATACTTCTGTGCCGTATTTTATCATTTCTTATCTAGCTTATACTTAGGACATAATCAGTGCAGATGGGCCACAGGGCGCTGACGCTTCTAATGGTGTAAAAACGCGACCCACTATTCTGCTCGATATTTGTTGTGGAACAGGAACTATTGGACAATGTATCCTGAAAGAGTTCAAGAAAGACAATAAGGTAGTCTGGGTTATCAAAATCATTATTTTTCATCTTTGTAAGCGTTCACTTCTACTTCTTAAGGTGTTTTGTATTGGTATCGATATAATAGAAGCAGCCATAGTGGATGCTAAAGAAAATGCCAAAAGCAATGGTCTGGGGGATGATGTGTAAGTTGCTGATGTTTGGTTATGGTGCCTGACTTTCAAATTCCATACATTGGTCAGTAGGTCTCTTGAAAACTATGTCATCTCTATTGAATAAGAGAGGAGACGGGATAGGGAACTCGCAACGTTGCTTGAAGTTGCGTTTCAAATTCAAAAAATTGCCGTATCGGCCAGCCTTTCTTGCATTCCAAGATCTCGTTGCCAAAGTGCGGCTAATGTCAATCGAATGTCAGAGATGGGGAAAGAAATTGAAAGTTCCCTGGAATAATGGATGGGAAGTTGAATGGCTACAAGTTTTCGAACAGTTTCTTCTGCTAAGCCGTTCTCATTCGGTTGGAGGGGAGGCCATATGTGCGGCTTTTCTCATCGCTCATATGTGGGTGGACTAGTACTATTAACTCTGCGGTCTCTGCGATAATTTCAGAATGAAGTTGACAATGAACAAATAAACGGATGAGGTGTAAGCGGTAGGTCCCTTAAAGGAATCGTCCACGGAAAATGAGTTTTTGTGTTACCCATATATTTACGTTGTATTTGCCTAATGTTGGCCTCATGCAAAATTTCACGCGAAAAAATGTGAATCTGGCTGAGATACAGTACCACAAAGTGCGGTCCCAGTGGGCGGGGCCTCCGTATAAAAGCCTCGTCCCGTCTTCCGCCGCCGTTGGGAACGGAGAGTGGGACTGTTTACGTAACCTTCTGTTCCTACAATGCGTCTCCGACCACGGCGGACGCGGTACGAGGCTTTTACACGGAGGCCCCGCCCACTGGGACCGCACTTTGTGGTGCTGTATCTCAGCCAGGTTCACATTTTTTTCGCGTGAAATTTTGCATGAGGCCAACATTAGGCAAATACAACATAAATATATGGGTAACACAAAAACTCATTTTCCGTGGACGATTCCTTTAAGACTGGTTGGGTATTGAAAACCTAATGTTGTATGGAACTTCTGACGTACTTGATGTTTTTTGTAGTTTGGCTCCTCTCTGATGTTTCTGCTTTTTCTTCTGCTCCTCTTTTAGGTGATTCGCTTCAGTGGTGGTTCGCGATTTTATCTTCTTATGCGAAACCGCTGAGTCGAGGAATCATAACCCTCACATAATTCTAATCCGCATAACCTAGGATCTGTTAATGCGATAATAACACTTCCTGCACGGCCCATAATGAGCTAACTTCAGCATGAACGACTGGCTACAGTAATCCTCAGAGGCGCGAATTTCTATTTACTCGCAGCGCATTCACCCATCACACCAGCTTTACGCCGAATAACCCGAGTTGATGCCTTATACGTTGGGCATCGGACATTTGCTCTCTGAGCGGTGCAAGATAGGGCTCCTGTAGAGGTGCTTATGTAGTTGGGCAGGAAGTGAGTTAGTCTTTCATTGTGCTCGGCGAGGCGACCGCTGTTTTGCCTAAATGTGTTTTATTTTCCTTGTGTTTTGTCTTGACCGTTTTCTGTTTTGCCTAGACTTTAGAAGAGGGAAGGACTTCTTTTCTCCCTCCGGTAAGGTTTAGGCAAAGGTATACTCTTCAGGGTGAAGACTGTTTGTGCTAATGAAGTCGGGGGCACTCCACTATGCTCGGCATCCGCTGCTATTTTTGCCCAGTTGCTAAGCCTCAGCTTGGAAAGAAGCCCTCACACTTCCTCACCCTCTGAAGTGAGGCTTAGTCCTAGATATTCACTGGTGGTCCTAGAGCGGTATCGAATGAGGGTCGACAGCGTGACAATGAGTGGCCCAACCCAACTACATTAGCACCCACTAATAAGCGTAGAATGGTATTAAGTAGAAGATGACAGCGCGGATATGAGTGCTCCCCCCCCTCCCTCCACCCCTTCCTTCCAACCCCACTGCAATAGCATTTCTAGAATTTCTAATTACTTTCTTATTGGATCCTGTATAATTTTTCTAGTTTAACTGCTAAGTGAATTACTGCATTGCGGCGTCACCATTCCCACGTGGCTTACCTGAATTGCGACTTTTTAAAGGCAATTTCCGATAACTGGATCGTATTTTTTACATGCGTAATGGCTACTACTTTCGAAAGTACCTCTTGATCGCCTTCCTTCCTATTAACCCTCTCACTATCCTCCTTCGACTATCACATGAGGTGGCTATGTTGACTCATTTGCGAAAAACTACTACAGCCGAAGCAAGTATAATGTATTTTTCCTACGATAGCTGGAGAGAGGCCAGATTTCAAAAGCCTACTGCGACATAACTAAAATCATTGTATGGTCTCGCTTTAGTGCATAACGGGTCACTCTCAATATAAGATCAATCATAGCGGAAAATATACCAGTTAACCTGCACACTAGATTGAAATTCCTAATACAGGGAGCACTGACCGCTTTCTTCGGCGTCAATCCGGTGTGTGTGTGTGTGAATACGCTACAAAGCTACGCCGGTGAGCATCACTGTAGCGCTACATTCATGCTGAAGTTGGCTCACTGCCTCACTGAAAGATTATCAGCAGATAGGTGTATGGTGTTCACTGGGTCACACTGGAAAGCTTAGATGGAATGGCGTCCATTTCTTATTATTTTTATGCTCCCTATATAGTTGGCTCCTTGAACTACGAAACTCGATGTGAGAATGCTGTGCTTTCTTGTGGAAACAAATCATTCGTTGACAAATAACTATCTGGAACATTTCAAGAGGTACATTGCTGATTTCATAATCATTTACTTATTTCGCTCCTGTTTAGATGTCGTTATATCGCTGGAAAAGCAGAGGACATTTTTCCGTCCTTACGATATTCCTTTCCTGCTGAAATAGACCTGCGCTATTCAAACGTTGTTGGAGTGTTGGATCCACCAAGATGTGGTGTACATGAAAAAGTTGTGCTCGGATGTCGCATGGTAGGGATACATATCGAGTGGACTTCTGGCTGATTTATTGCTTTTTTTTCGCAAACGTTGCTTAACCTAGATGGAGACCTTACGACGACTCATCTTTGTCTCTTGTGATCCAGCTGCGACTACGAAAAATATTGTTGATTTTTGTCGTCCCACGTAAGTTTTGCGGTTGCACATTGTCGGTGTGACAGGAAAATCATGGAGAACTAAAAAAGTATTGCTTTTTCGCGTATTATCACGTCACAAACAGCCTTGCATGAATACGTTAAAAGGACACCTCCTCTCAGGAGGAACAATACAGACGTCCTTTTGAGTCGTCACCTGCGAAATCCTTCGATGATATTTTGCATGTAGGCTAATAAAATCGCATTGGACTTCCTACTGGCATGCATAAAATTATCATAGCCATAGGTCCAACAAACGCAAGAAGTTAGAAGGCTCATTTGCACGTTGCTGGTCTAAATCATATAATTAGCGTACGGTTTCAGTCATTAATAAAATTTCAAGTGGACACCACGTTGTCTGAGACCTTAGCGATTACCTCTTTAAGACGCCTCAGCTATAAGTGATTAAACCTTACAGCTTCGAAATGTCAGAATTTTCGGCGTTGGTCCATTTCGTCTGCTAGTAATTGTTAATTAATCACTGTCGCTTCATCCCAGCGTTATTTGCTTATTTAGCTCCAAGAAATACGCCGGCACGCCATTCAAAGTGTTATCGATAACACCAGTTGATATGTTCCCGCAGACGCCACATATCGAGTGGGTGGTCACCATGGAACGTTGATTGTTCTCCTGTCTCGTTGATGGGCGCGGTCTCTGCATCGATAGAATCTTATTTGTTGGAATTTCTGTTTCTTTGTTGTTGTGGTTATAAAATTATTGAAGGACGTGTTTTACTTTGTTCTAAGAATTCATTATTTTTCCCTCTGCCTCCTTGGTTCTATCCTTGACTTACGTACTTCTTTTTCACGTTTCTGACGTTATCAGTGGTGCTATTATCCATTGGTCTCAAATGATAATTATTGAATGAGATTGAGTTCGTTTCAGGCGTCTGAAAAATGTCCAATACACAGGGGAAGGTGGGGTGTTTCAGCGTACATACATATTGCGTGTCATTCTAGTCCCTCTACTCTTCACTGTTTCAGGTCATCACGTGCAAGGCTGCGGTGGCTTGGGAGGCAAAACAGCCGTTGTCAATCGAGGATATCGAAGTTGCACCGCCGCAAGCTCACGAAGTTAGAGTGAAGGTGCGTACTTTCTTCATAGTCTCATAGTTGTCTGTTCTCTTCTTTCTTGCAGTTCACTGCTTCTGACAATGATGACACAGTAAGAATTTGAGGATTTCTGGTAATATATCCTTACTATAATGTATCTCCTTAGGCTAGAATTGGGGCATGCCGTGGTTCGTTCGTATATGTCCGTCTGTTAGTTCACTCATTGGTTTCTTTTTCTCAAACCTAATAGGAGAAGGATGGATATAATTCGGTAGAATTTCATCACTTTGGTGCGGCTGAATTCAAGAAGAGTTAAGATCGCTATGAAGGACATGTGAGGGATAAATGTAAACCCTGTGTGACCACATTCGATAGTGGGCGACACATGACCGGAGTGGGCTCGTAGTATGCTTTTTTCAGTTTCGGTCTCGTATCAAGCTCAAAACAGATATTTAAGTGAGATTTATCGCTCTTAGAATGAGTTCGTCATGTGCACTGACTGATTAACACGATCAGTCAGTCACTACGAACTAATCGACTTCGTAGTGGGGTGAAATTCCTGTGGAGAATCCCACATATGACATCCACATGAAAATTTACTAAAATCCTCATAGGTTTTTTGGATGGGATCAAGGTCAGGGATGAGTTTCTGAAGTTCACGAAATCCTGGCCGCAGTGGGTGGAGCTTGAACGTTGCATGAAAAACGCCCTGTGAAAATCGGGGCACGTTTGGGATGGATAGGGCATGGGACAAGAGGTAAGGATCACGCAAGGTTCAGGTTATGCTCCGCTCACAGTGGGAGCAGCGTGCTCCAGAATGTTCCGTTTTCGGACCGAAATTGGTTAATTGGGTTCCAGTATGACTCAAACGCAGAAGAAGATGGATCAAGGTCAGGGATGAGTTTATGAAAGTCACGAAAGTCTAGACACTTTGTGGGAAGCATTTGTGGTGAAAGGCGGAGTTTGGACGTATAAATGAAGTAGGTAAGTGGTGACGATTCTATCTGGATATTAGTCACTCCCATAGATGATCGCACTTCAAGAGAGAATATGGAGCCGTACTTTATCGCGTGTTGGTGGCTTCACTGATTATGATCTCATATATTATTCACATCCCACCCATCATGTTCCCTCCGGATCCAAACAAAAGGAAGGAAAATATAGCACATTGGGAAGAAATGTAATATTTGCTTTCCATCGAGTTTATTGTTTTTTCAGACGATTATTGGATAAACGATTCTTTTGTTTTACAGTATTTCTACGAGTTGAGAGCTAGTGAAGCCTGTTCTACTGTTAGTTACATTTTATATTCAGATTTTGTACACTGCCGTTTGTCATACTGACGCATACACGCTTGACGGTCACGATCCAGAAGGGCTTTTCCCTGTGGTCTTAGGGCACGAGGGTGCCGGAGTTGTGGAGAGCGTTGGCGAAGGAGTCACTGCGTATCATCCTGGTGAGCTACAAGAGGAAAAATATTAAGAGGCGATCTGTTATTATCTATTGTTACAGCCTAATGGGTAAAAATAGCTTTTGTCAAAGACGCCGGTGGAGAAAATTCGGCAACTTGTAGAATATGAAAGTGGGGTGTTCAGCAGTGGAACAGGAGAGAAAATACGAAATAAAAAGGCGAAAAACTGGGAGTAACACGAAAACCATTCTCTTCTCTTCCGCGCCCCTCTGTGCCCCCAGCCGGGGCTAGACTGCATACGAGCGGAGAAGCAAAATCCGCCGGCCATGAACATTGTCCTGTCTCCGCCGGCATTACGTTCTGCTGATGAACTGCAGAACGACACGCCGCGATCCTCAAACCACTTTTCTTTCATACGAGTTTCGCTATATCTGTAATGTGGAATGTTTGTTTTCAGAGAACATGTATTCCCAGTTCTCGCTTTTCCTTACCCCTGCCGGTGCCTTCAAAGTTCTTTTATGGGGTAGACCTGATAATAAATATGACATCAACTACTGGCGTTGGCGATCGGCGTATCCTGGTCTTCAATATTACATTTATTTTTTAATGAACGTGCTTACGGGCACGCTTGGTGCGAGAACTGTCAAAAAATGTATGCTATGTTGATAATAAGGACCATCAGTTGCTACCAACTGGGAGTTCTCCGCTTAGTTTCTTTGTCATTTACACTAAATATCACATCTGAATAGTGGTGTGTTTGATTGGCGCAGTGCTGTGTTGCATCCAAACACTCTATCTGACAAGCTTTTTTACTGCATTCATTTTGTTTCAGTTTCATGGTTACTGTTACAGGAGATCATGTTATTCCTTTGTATGTACCTCAATGCAAGGAGTGTGAGTTTTGTTTGAATCCAAAAACAAACCTCTGCCAGAAAATCCGGCAAGTTTTTTTTTCCGTTTCTATCTGTTTCTTTTTTAATGCTTATACAATCCTACTCAATATAATCGGCCATGGGTGTCTGTTGATGTTTGTGTGTTTGACCGGAAATTCATATCTCGCGTCGCAGCAAAGCAGGGATCCTGAATTTTAAGTGATAAGGAAGTGGTAGGGGAACATCAATGGTGAGGGACCGGGAGTGATAGCAAGTGATAAGGACTGATAAGGAGCTTGAAAAGGCGAATGTCGGGAAATCCAGATCTCGCGTCGCAGCAAAGATGGGATCCTGAATGTAAGATACCACTTTGGGTGGCGCACACTACTGGCGCGTCATACATGGAAGTATGCAATATGAGGTGGATCGATATCATTGATGCGGAAAGACGGGATTGACGGGAGGGATTTTATTTTATTTTTCCGTTTTTTGCGAATTCCCTGTTTCTGCAAACCGTTCGAATGATGAAACTGATCGATCGATTCGATGAAGCCCAATTAGCATGCTTCCATGTGTGACGCGCGCAGTAGTGTGCGTCAGCCCAACTGGTTTCATACAGTCGTCTCAAAGGTCCTTTCGAAAAACATTCATGGCAAAATTCTGCATGTGCATGCTAATCGAAGGCGGCATGTGTGTGTGTGTTGGAAGTGCGTCCACCTATTTCAGTGCGCTTCTTATTATTGACCCAATAGAGCTACGGATTCTTTGTTGTAGGAAAACGAAGTTTAAAACAGGTTTTCAGCATTTCGCAAGGTAATGGCGTCTTGCCTAATGGTACGAGTAGATTCTCCTGTAAAGGGAAGCAGCTGTATCATTTTATGGGATGCTCGACTTTCTCGGAGTTCACTGTCGTGGCAGACATTTCTTTATGCAAGGTAAAATCATGATAACTTTGAAATCACTTTTTCCATGAAATAATTCCACAGATCATGGCACTGTTTACATTTCAGATCGATCAAAAAGCTCCACTTGAGAAGGTGTGCTTGCTTGGATGTGGCATTTCCACTGGATATGGAGCGGTGCTCAAGACTTGCAAGGTTCTGCCCTGAGGAGAAAATAACCAGCAACTCGTCGCGGGTTTACGTTAGGTGTTATCGCGGTGAAGGTAGCATCTCATTTCGGACGCTAGTTTCGCCTAAGCCTGGATGAGGGAAGAACCCTCTCTTTCAACCACTAAGGCTTGGCGAAAATATACGCTTGTGTATGCATGTTGACCCCTCAAAAAAATGTCTACATGTGCTGTCTTGCCTGCCTTCATCGCGATAGCACTATATTCTGCTCTGTTTAATGCATTTGCATATTTCTTCGAAAAAACTATCACAACACCAGCCAATTGTCCTCAGCGGAATGAGACGGTACTGTGGGTTCCTTTTAAACTGACTGCAGCAGTTCGTGCTGATGGCGCCGCGTGCGACGCCGCAAAGCGAAATTTCGACTTGACGGTATGCGCCCCTCTGACTGACTATTCTGATGACTATTCTTATACTCCTTAAAAAATTCTAGAACAAGTGATGGAGTACCACGGGAAATGAGGGATCAGAGTTTGAAGTGTAGAAGTAGCAAAAGTTATTAGCTTGATAGAACGCAAACTTGGGGGGGGGGTGATGCTTGACACAGTATTCAGTACAATCTGTTAATTGATGTGGGCTTTTTTGGTTGAATGGTTGAGAGATATCTGGGATGAACTGCTTTTTAAACAGTGAAGTTATTCTGTTCCAGGTTGAACCAGGCAGTACTGTTGCTGTTTGGGGTCTAGGAGCTGTGGGTCTCGCCGTGATAATGGGTGCTAAAAAAGTTGGTGCAAAGAAAATCGTGGCTATCGACATTTTAGAGAGCAAATTCGATACTGGTTAGTTGCTTCCGGGGATGGTGATTTTCTTTTTTCTGCTGACGTCGGTTTTCACAACATGTGTTTTTTTTTCAGCACGTCAATTTGGTGCGACCGACTGTATCAATCCAAAAACATTGCCCAGTGACAAAACTGTTCAGGCTTGGCTTATCGAGCATTACGATGGCGGTTTTGATTACACCTTCGAGTGCATTGGCAACGTAAACACTATGGTCAGTAGACACTAGTTTTCGCGTATGAATTGTTTCGTTGCTCTCCCTACTACACCTTCATTGTTATTCAAGCGTCAAGCCCTCGAAGCTGCACACAAGGGATGGGGTGTTTCTTGCATTATCGGTGTGGCGGCTGCCGGGCAAGAAATCTCTACTCGTCCATTCCAGCTAGTAACAGGAAGGACCTGGTGTGGGTCAGCGTTCGGTGGTAAGTTCATAAAATTTACACTCTTTTAACCTTTCTGTACTACTACTTTTTTCGACCAGTTTTTAGTTGCTATTTATAATCTGTTGTGCATTTTGCGAGTCCGTTCTATTTCCAGTCAATGAATCATCTATATTCTTTATCCCGCACTTTTTTCACATCGGTTCCATTTTAAATTTCGTCTAGTTGCTCTCAAATCAGTTTTGGTAACCAAAAATTCGAAAGGCTCAAAGGTCTCATACCGTACATATCCTTTGTGAACAGAATTTGTGAATTTTATGCAGTTTTTGATAATCCAGTCAGCAACAATGAAAAAGGCTGCATGCTAAGTCGGAGTAGCTTAATGACACAACAATGAAACATTTTAAACGAATTCTCATTGTGGCGAAAGCTTTTTAGTTGTGCCATGTTTCAGGGTGGAAAAGTGTCGAGAGTGTGCCGAAACTTGTCGATGAATATATGGAGAAGAAACTAAAGATAGACGAGTTCATCACACATCGCTTTTCTCTCTCCGAAATAAATTGTGCTTTTGATGTTTTACACAAAGGAGAAAGGTGTGTTAGGGAAGGAAGCTTTTTTTCATCAGAAGTGCACGATTTTGGTGGTTGTTGGGAGAATATCTGAACTTACTCAAGGGGAAAATGTCTGCTCTCTTCCTTTCAGCTTGCGATCCGTCATTAACCTTTCCTGAAAGCAGTGGATGTCGAGAAGACTTAAGTACGCATTTTAGAGATAATGTCATTCAGTACATGAGTTGTATTTTTTAATCTGTGATGTTCAACTTGCCGATCATTCACTCAATAAAAATTATGTCTTGTGACAATGCTATGAACTGAATGTGGAATACATTCGAATGTACGCACATCTACCTATATCTGTCCTTTTTGGGGAAGTTTGTCGAATTGAAATATTTTTCTGGTGTGACACACATTTTCATGCTAACATCATCCTTTTTCAGAAGTTTCGGTGATTGAGCCGCTTGAATAAGGGGAATCTGTTCCTAGTTTTGTATTTATATAATCGACACCAACAGTCATAAGAACCACAGTGGAAGGCTACAGGATTTGCGATACCATACCCGTATCATGAATGGGTAAGAGGGGTGCGAAAAATTAAAGTGTTCAGTTTGTTGTGCTACCCCTTCACCTCCAGTTTAGCTCCGACTGATGTGCACGACTCCCTGACCATGTTTACCCATGAGTTGTTCTATCCCAACCCCTTCTTCTCGAGCAGAAATGGAGAAAAGAATGGCGTTATAACTGGATAAGTGCAGGTGATAGTTGCTTGTTTGTTTCCATTCGCTTTGTTGAAACTTCCCTTGTTCAGATGTGCGGCTTTTGAGTTGGGAAACAGTGCGCGACCTTCTCTGTGCTATCTTGCCAATAGAATTTTAGTAAGTTGCAAATGTTTCATCACTCTGTTCTTCTTCTTCAGTGAGCACTTAAGCATCTATACATAGAAAGAGAAATGAGCCATAGTGCGAGGAAAAACTACTAGCAAGGCGAGCTTTTACCATCTTATTCAAATGGTTATCTCAAATTGCAAATTGCCAGAGGTTCGCTTGAATGTTTGATGCGTATCCACTAAGCGATTTTACGATTTCGCAAAATCGCGATTTACCTTTGTAAATGATGTGGCTTCATGTTTAACGGGGTGCGGGTCACACGGTGACTCTGGTCTTGATTATTAGAAGACAGTTGGCTTATGTGGTTGGCGGCCAAAGATGGTGGAGCAAGGGTTATAGAGTTATGGGTGATGGGTGCCCGGCGGAGCAGACTGGTCTGCGCGAGATATGTATGTAGCTGTTTCCATTGAGCACTTCAACCGTATGTAGTGCCTCATACAGCATAACTAGCTGTATAGACGCTGCATTTCTATCTAACTCCTATCTTTTGCTTTCCAATATCTCCGATTTTGATATCGATACTTCTTCTCCACTAATTAGTAAAAATGGCTTCGCCGTGAGTCATCCATTCAATTCACCTTTAATTACTCCAAAAATACTGGGGATGCCATTCTAAATGTTATCGATAGGCGGTCTCGCAGACGTCGCATATTGCATGAGTAATGACAGCGGAACACTAACCGCTTTTGTTGTACAACTATGAACTTCCGATACTACTGAAAATGTTTTCCACGAAGAGAAGCAATGTATTGGCGGTGAGATACGCGGATATTGGCAACCCAATGATTATTGTAATCACGTTCAGCACGGTTCTTATGTATATTTGGCACGATGCTTCGGGTATCGCTTTTGCTCGTTCCAAATGGACATTAGAAAATGAATGTTAAGTATAGAAAGAGCGAAAGTGCTTCGCTTGATAAGGTGTCCAAGACTTTGGGATGGTGCTTGGCACAGTATTTTGTACATATGGTTAATCTGATGTAGGTTCTTCCGGTATGATAGACCTGAGCATAAATTACTTCTTCCGGTCTTGAGCATAAATTACTTTTCAAATCTTACTTGACCGCTTTTACAAGGGATCATCAATCCTTTTCTTGTAATCCAATTGTAATCCAACTCATTGATAATGAATCAGCATAGGAAATGAATAATTCGACGTCCCTTTTGATCGTACTGGTACTTCAGGGTGGAAAAGTGTCGAAAGTGTGCCCAGACTTGTCGATGGTTATATGGCATAAAAGCTGAAAATGGATGAGTTCATCGCGCTTTGCTTTTCTGTCTCTGAAATAATTGTGCCATCCATAAAGGTGTGTTCGTGAAGTACGAAGTTTTTGGTTGTAGTTCAGTTTTCATTGTGCTGTATGCTGTGTTACAGTAAGTATTAAATATTCATAAGTTTCCTTGAGGAAGAAATGCCTCTCAGTTCTGATTTTCCAGCTTGCGATCCGTCATTGAAATCTCTCGAATGCAGTGGAAGCCATAATACCTCTGAAGCACTCACTGCGAAAATTTTGAAAAATAATTCACTAGTTGTGTTCTTGAAAACTGTGATTTTCAAGTTATCGTATCTTAGCTCAATAAAGAATTGGCCATAGTTCTGCAGACTTTGTAATATATCAGTTTCGGAATGTGGGATTCATTCGACTGTAGATATATCTACGTATGCCTAATTTTCTGAAAAAATGTCGAGTTCTCAAACTTTCAAATGTTGACTTCTGGTGAGATATGCATTTGCTGCCTCTGTTATAATTTGTGGGAATTTTGCTTGGTTAAGTTGTATAGTGTGAATATTCTCCGTATTTCAAATTCAGTCAATATGTAGTTCACTTCCATGGTTCATCCACTCGGATAGTTTAGTAGTTGGTAAGATCTCGCAGGATCAGTCATACACTTTGGAGACTTCGAGTGTGTTACGAATGTGTTGTTGGAGCTTCCTCAGAATGAAAATATTAAAAGTTGCTCTTCTTCGTGATGTCCATGAGGTTGATTTGTGCAGAAATGACAGCGTCAGTGGAAGAGGTGGTGGCGACTGTACTAGAAAGCATTCACGATCAGAATCTCGATGGCGATGAGGCGAAAGCGTCAAAAATAAAGGAGGAAGCAAATCAATTTTTCAAAGGTTTTGAATCTCACATCTTCAAGGTCGTTAGTAATCTCTTGGATAACAGATTTTGTCGACTATCATGAGCTTCAGATCAAGCCTATGACGTTGCGATAGAGTTATATTCAATGGCCATAGAGCATCACCCTACGGCAGTTCTGTACGGAAATAGGTAAAGTGACATTGCTCTTGGCTCCTGAATTCGATGATGGGTTGTTTCAAGGAGTATGGCATATTTGAAAAAAGAATTGTATGGTAGTGCTCTAGAAGATGCCAACAACGCCATTTCGATTGATCCTTCTTACATGAAGGTTTGCGATATTTCCAGAGTGGTTCAAAGTCATATCTCTTACTCAAAGCTTATTGTTTTTGAAATGTAGGGATACTATCGTCGAGCGACAGCGAACATGGCTTTAGCTCGGTTCAAAAAGGCGCTCGCTGATTATGCCACGGTTGTCCGTGCCCATCCGAACGATGCAGACGCAAAGCGAAAGCATGATGAATGTCAAAAGATTGTGCGGCGGATTGCCTTCGAAAAGGCAATATCGGTCGACCATGACAAAAAAAGCATATCTGAGTCTATCGATCTCACTACAATGAGTGAGTTTGTATATTTCTCGGTTATATATTATCTGAATTAAATGTGTATCAAGTTTAATATCCTCATACTTTATTAAGCTTGATATTGAATTTGAGCACCGTCTAGTTATCTTTACTTTAGAAAGCGTGAGTCACACAAGAAATGGTTTCCGCTGAAACTCCCGTGTATGCTGGATCACGAACATAATTTGTTCCATGCGCTGGTTCGGCACCGGCCTCATGCACTTGAGGGCCACACATTTCGCGCTCACCTTTTCCCTTTTTCCCACCTGATACTAGTAACAACCAATTTACATACACAACCTATATCTTTTCCTAACTCAAAATACCGGAGACCTAAGTTCTTTTCTCTCTCAAAGCCTAGGCCAAAATAAGCGCAGAACCCCGAACACTGTGTAGTGGCTGTTTTCTCTAGTCTAATAAATAAGCAAGATTGGCCCCATCTAGCTAGCTGCCCGTGAAAAAGGCTAGCGTCACATAACTCAGACGTCAAAAGAGAGGTGCCCGCATCGAATTCAGTGTCATATTCGTGATCGGCACAATAAATTGTTTTCTTGTAACTTTTAATCCAATTAGGTGTGAAAAGAAGTCCCGCCTAACAGTGCAAACGGCTCCTAATCCCTCAAAATAAAAGTCATGGTGGTGCCCAGCGCCCCACCCCCACATAATAACCCTCACAAAGACAAATATTAGCAAAATTTATTTTTTGCCCAACTCGAGGTTTCAGGGGTAATGGTAGCTGAATAGTGTCCCAAACAGCAGGTTATTCCTTCTAGGGTGTCACCAAGTGCGCTATCCCATATATTGTATGGTGAAAGTGAACAGCTTACTAGTGGCATTATGATGATGATATAGAGCGATCTCGCATGTGAAGAGGCAGCATCGCCCAAGCGTAAAACCGCGAAGTCTGACGTCAGCCTGCTCGGTTCGCATTAGGTTCTAGTTCTATTGTCGCTCTGACTTTCATGGTTACAGAGAGGCTGTCGGAGAAGATACATAGCTTTTTAACGGTAATCCTTGCAGTAGTTGAGGAGAATTACGATGGTCCACATTTGGATGACGTTATTTCTGTCGATTTCGTCAATGAGATGATTGCTACTTTCAAGAAACAGGGAAAATTGCATAAAAAATACGCATTCAAGGTACGCTATGAGTAATTTTGGTCGGTGCGGCTTGCAGATGTTATCTTCGAAGTGTTCCACTTTCTAGATTTTGTTGGACATATATGCGTATTTCAAAGAGCAACCAACGTTGGTTGAAATCGACGTGCCTCCTAAGCAGCGTTTTACTATTTGCGGTGACATTCATGGTCAGTTCTACGATCTCTGTAATATTTTCGATATTAATGGACTTCCATCAGAAACAAATCCTTACGTGAGTATATTGTTTCAACTAATTTTTATACACTAATTCGGAGACGTTGACTCGAATTTGCCCGAATGTGTACATAATAAGTTTTTGTACAAAGAAAATTGGAGTCTTCGCTGACCAATCGTTTTTCCTGCGTGCAGTAGACTCCCATTCTGAATGGTAGTGGCGTTGCTTACTAGATACATACAGTGACACGGTGATGGTCGCTCTACAGCCCCTTTTATTCTCGGTGAAACCAGCACCAACCGCAACGTAAAGTTTGTTTGCTATGGGCGAAATCCGGTCCGCTATTTGAATTATAAACTACTGAAGGGTTGCGAGAAGGTGGAAAGCTAAGATGCTCTGTCTTTCATAAATTTCATCGCATTCTTTTACCGGCTGCTTGTTGCAACGCTACGCTTTACCACTAAGTTGTTTTTTAGCTCTTCAATGGTGACTTTGTTGATCGCGGCTCCTTCAGTGTTGAAACGATCTTCACTATGTTCAGCTATAAACTACTATATCCCAACCATTTCTTCTTATCGCGCGGAAATCACGAAAGTGACGTTATGAATAAGGTGGGTTAATTACTGTGCCTGCTTTTTTTCAGTCGCCAATTTTTGCGGTATTAGTTTTGCTTGACCCTGTTCTTGATTCAGATGTACGGGTTCGAAGGAGAGGTGAAGAAGAAATACACGGCGCAAATGGCTGACTTCTTTACCGAAATTTTCTGCCTGCTTCCACTATGCCATCTTGTGAATGGAAAAATCTTTGTGAGTCTCAACTTTCGTTGCTATTGTTCTTACTAAACGTAAGCGCGAAATAGAGGAAAGACGTATTGCACTATATGTATTAGGAGTGAAACCAGTCAAGTAGGTGGTAGCTAAGCCTCCAATCCCATGGGGAACGTTGGTGATATTAGGCTGCGTTCATACTTTGCGTAACCGACGGCGGCACCGGCGGCGACGGCGTCAAAGTCATTTGTTTGCCGCCAACGACGGCTTCAATATGATAACGCGCTCTAGCTACAACAACCCATAATACATTATGAAGATCGTGGCGAGAGCCGGCGAATTCGAATCTTGGCGTAGGCCAAAAGGCTCATTTTTTACTCATTATTCCGTAATCGCAGATTTGCTTTCGAGTTGCAAGACGGATTCCGCAGGCGTGAATTTGTTACCACTGCAACCCTGTTTAAAGTATGGAACATGTCCTTTCAAGTTCTTGACGCCAGCGCTGTCCTTTAGACATGGTCAAAGTTGGATTGTCGGAGATGATACCGATGCCTTTGCTTTTTCATGTAGAAGGAGGGATATAAATTATAGCTTAGGCCTAGGGAGGGAAGGAGCTTCGACGTCGGTGAAAAGTTGCGTCTACCCTCCCCCCTCACTTTATTTGAACCTCAGTTTGTATACTCGAGCGTGTATTTTTTCCTAGGCCATACTTTCGGATGAAGGGTTTTTCTTCTCAAACTGAGGCTCAGGCTAAAAACCCAGGCAAAAATAGCGACAGACGCTGAGCTCAGTGGAGTGGCCTCTCCAATTACATTAGCACCTATATCGGATCCTCAAAAGATTGATTGTTGAGGCGGTCTAGGGCGAATATTAGATCCCGCTTAGTTCTGCCAATCCTGGTCCACACCCATCCATTGAATACGGAAAGCGAAATTATCGCAAGCAGCGGTTGCCTCGAAAACCTCGAGTCTTCAACAACCCAACTTTCGCCGTGTTTCAAGGACCGCGCTGGTGTCAAATCTTCAAAGGCCGCGTTGCGTTTTACAAACAGGTGTACGGTGGTAACAAATTTATGGCCTGCCCGTCTGTTTTCGAGTGAGTGAGTGCCTTGTCTTTTTTGAATACTCATTAACTCGAAAAGAATTCGGTGCTACTGGAGTTACAGGGGCACTCGACAAAAGCATAGGTCGCACTCAATTTTTGCTTATAGTCACTCTCATTCTATGTCTAGATACAGCTAATTGAGAAAACGACTGAATTATCCTTGCATTAGTATTTTACGAAAAATTCGCTTCAACTAGATTATAAAACTACTTACTCGTATTCTCTTAGTCCCAGGGAACAGGAATCTCTTTCGTCAAGCCTTAGGCTAACTTAGGATGGAAAAAAGTAATTTGCTTCATACGGATCGTTTCTATGCAGAATTCGAACTCGATTCGGCTAGCGCTTGACTTCTTTGCGCTCTAGCCATAGCGTTAGAGACGCGGCGCCCCCCTACCCACCCCCTAATTCCGGTAGCAGCAACAAACCTGCGATTACGAAATCATGAGTAGAAAATAGGAGAGCGTGCCATCAGATCGACGCCGTCGCCGCCGGTGCCGGCGTCGATACGCACTGTATGAACGCGGTCATTCATCCGATTTAATGTGGGATCGTGTCGAATGAAATAAAGAGCTGGGCAGCAGTGTCTGAAGTTACAAGTGATGCGTGGCTAATGAAAGAGAGAATGAGTTTTCACGTTTTTTTCTAGGTTTATATGAGGGCGGGACGTAGCCACCTTTTGGGAAACTAGAGTAACATGTCTGTCGCTCGTGTACAGTGCAGGATATTATTTTGGTCCGTTTGCGAATTCGCCCTCTGCTAATATCTGTTTGATGTTAATGGACGTGATCGAGTAACCAGCATGGGATTCCAGATCGGGTGTGTGGGAGTTTTATCTCTGTCGATACCTGCACCGATGTACTTGATGATTTCTGTATAACATTATCCACTACGAAACGTTCGAACACCAGTGTTTGCCCCTGTTAGTCTCTGGATTTAGTCCTTTTTTTGGTTTTGGTAGGTTTAATTCACCGACTGCAAGTGATGAGGTGTGGGAGGGAGTCAAACCATGTTACCGCCGCTAAGGTCCCCTTACCATCTCCTATCATTGGTAAAAATCAGAATGCCATCTTTGCTGCGACGCGAGATATAAATTTCCGGTCAAGTAGACCTGATTATATAAAGTAAGATAGGTAAGCCGAGTTGCGCTTGCGGTGACACCAGCTGATTCCAATGGGAAAGGCAAACGGTATAGCGAGCTATGATTTGGGAGCACGGTAGTGTACACTGACGTGCTCAATCTACATATTAGGCCGGTCAAAAAGTACCACCGTTTTGTGTAGCCTAACTTTGATATATTAAAACTGTGCTCGAACACGTATATTTGAAGTTGAAGGAAATCATTTGTTCCAGTGCGCTGTAGCCAACAAGCTTTGACTAAGTCCAATTTTTTCGTTCAAAAATTTGTGTCTTTAGAGTCCCAAAGTTGTTGAAAAGCCACTCTAAGGAATTGTTTCGAAGAGCGATAGGTGTGGTAATCCGTCTTGGATACATGCAAGATTCACTTACGATAAACTAGGACTATCGCACGCGACTTCGTTTTGTGGGTAGCTCATCTTTTGATGAGGTTGGTGGAGAGAGGGGAGAGGGTAAGGAAGTTGGAGTCATCGGGCGAAATGACGGAATCTTGCTTTCTTTTCGAAGGAGAGCATGATTCCGGTCTGTTGTTGTAGCCGCTTCATCGTAGAGCTCTATTGCGCAGAGAAGAACTGGTTTGTGGACTAGACTATGCCAACGATGAACCATCGATGACTGACCACAAAGTGCTTCAATTCGGACTTTTGTATCTCTGGACATAAACTTGCAAGGCTACTCTCCTACTATGTATATACGACTCGGCAACATCCCTTTCAGAACTAGTAATATTTTAAAACAGGACGAATTACTTCTAAGTTCTGAGGCATCTGGTGCCAGCATTCAGACCTAATGTGGTCGAATAGCGACTTGTGCGCGTCCCTATTTGAAGGCTCCCTAAAGGTATCTGAGGAAAGAGAACATCTTTCGTTAAAAGGTGGTTTCTGAATGATCCGAAAAATCACTCAAGATACTGCTGGAGAAATTGTGATGGAAAAGTTCACAAGCAAGATGGCGGGGCTTTTGTCCAGCCTAATTTTTGAGCTCAATCTGGAGCAGTTCGAGGTGAATCATAGAACGAGACGTAATTTCTCCGATTGAAGCTGCCTTTCCTGTTTTTTTTTTTGCTTTTGTGCTGGTTCTATGGCTTTGTGACTTCTTGCTCAGGTGTGCCATGGAGGACTATTCAAGGAGGACGGTGTCAGTCTGGACGATATTCGGAAGACAGATAGGGTCCGTCAACCTCCTGATGAGGGTATAATGTGTGATTTGTTGTGGTGAGTGGCCGCAGTACTCTTCAGTCTCGAAGCGTCCTATCGATATTTCGGTTTTTTTAGACAATTAACTGCCTAGAAATGTGCAGTGTCTGTGGCACAGTGAGCAAAGTATCATCGCCCGGAGTGGACGTCCCTGTCCCTCTGATCAGACACAAATTTTGTTTAGTCTGCGCACAGTGTACTAGATTTTTTGTCAGAGCGAGTTTACATTCACGCCAATCATACCTTTTTGTTGTTTATAAAGAAGCTTTCCGATAATTGAATCGAATAATCGCTTGTGACGCTTTCTTTTGGAATATCGCAACAACACAACTGTAAAGCTACTGAATTTTTAGGTCGGACCCGCAGGAGTTGCGTGGTCGCGCACCCTCAAAACGAGGCGTAGGATGTCAGTTTGGCCCAGATATCACGGATGCGTGGATTGCGAAAAACGGTGTCCAGTATGTCGTGAGGTAAAAGAAATGGTTCAGTTCAACATCACATACTCAACACATTTATATTGCAGGAGTCACGAGGTAAAGCCGGAAGGTTATGAGGTCCATCACAATGGGAAATGTATCACGGTAATGAACTAATCTATCTTACGTTCAAGGCACTGAGCCATTTTAATAGGTGGCCTGAGAAGCGTATCATTTCAATGGGGGAGATTCATAGGATTCAGTCGCTTGATTCAAACAAAAAACTATGAAGTAATTCTCTTGGTGAAATTTTCTGGCGCATAAACATGGATTGAGGCATTTCATACTTCGCGAATTCGATATAGTTATTATTCCGTCACACTGTAGGTGTTTTCCGCTCCAAACTATTGTGATCAAATGGGAAACAAGGGAGCCTTCATCACAATCACAGGAGATAATCTCACTGTAAGTTGTTTACATGAATCCATCTGGGCGCTTTGGTCGCCAGTGAATTGTTCTGTCATGTGCTGCTAGTCGTGCTGTGTTTAGCCGAAATTCACGTCATTCGAAGCGGTTCCGCACCCAATGGTTCCGCCGATGGTCTACGCAAATAGTCTGTTCGGGTTCTCTTGATAATTAGGAAATATTGTTAGCTTATATTCGTTTGTTACTTGTTTGTTTACGCTCACGCCCTTGGTTGATTGTATTAATAATGTCAGAATCGATATTAGCCCTTACATGATCAGAATCACTCTAATCATGTCATGTATAACCGTCACTTTCAGGGTACACCATACCTGAAGCCTTATATGTATCGAGGAAATTGTTGTTGTTTCATTTCGTTGAATAACGTACTTCTGAATCAGCTAAAATAACCATTATATTGAGGCACTAGCAGCCATTATGTCACATATATTATTATGAATACAGTGATGAATTTGGAGTTTCCTTTCAAAACTTCTTTGAAGCGAACTAGTGGAAGAAACGTGAGGCAGAATTCGTCGTCTGTCACTGAGCTCAATAGAGCCCTGGTAGGGAGTTACGCAGCGACTCATACTCACATCGCCCTACGACAAGTGCAAGACTTCCATTTTTCATATGGTACTGCGTATACTGCATGTACGCATTCGACTTGTCGCTCACGCTCACGCGCTTGTAGCAGGTAAATCGCCTATCTGTACCAGCTCTTTCCCGTTGATCATCGAGATCCTCGAGCGGGCATCAATTTCTCCATTCGTATCTTTCATGAGCAAGAGTGTCCAGTGAATCCTTCTTGCTCCGCGGGCATATAGCAATTCGTTTCTGTACTGCAATTCTTCGTGAGGACGTTCGACATTATGACGGCGACCGTTCAGCTTTTGCTTGACGTCTCAACGGATGCAGTCGGTAATTGCTTTGGTCCAACTGTCATGGCGCAACATAGCATAACGTCTCTGGCCATCTAATCTTTGAGTCCTTTCGCAGCGTTTCTTCTTCGATAGTTCACAGTATCCAGACTGCGGACCTTCACTGTATTTGGGTATGGTTCAAGTCATTGAGGCATACATGTGTATGGGCAGAAAGTTGGACGGGCGTAGCGCCGTATGTCCAGCGCGTAGCGACCTTCCTATGCTGCCAGTCGAGATTGGGTGGTTTGCTATGCTTGATTGTCGATGTTATGAGGGAGTATCATCAGCAAAGTAGCTTGTTTACCTACACTTCCTCACCCTTCCATTCTAACTGTCGCAACGTTCTCGAGGGTGAAGCTGAATACTTTCGGCGATATGGTATCACTTTTTGGTGATGACCAAGAACACTCCTTTAAAGTCAATGACTTGTAGAGTGGTGAGGTTTTTATTTATTTATTTATTTATTCATGTATTATGCACGTAATGCGCTATAATATCAAGCAACAATTATAAGCAAAGAACAGAACACTAAAACACAATTAAACAACTAAATACACACACATGGGAGTCTCCCTGGCGAAATTAAAACTAAAAATCAAATAGGGTGAGTAAGTCGACTTTTCTTGATTTGCTCCTAAACGTGCGGTACTTGATGCCTCTAGCAGATCGGTTGGCAATAGTTGGAGCCATCTATCACCTCGAAAAAAAAAAACAATGAATTTACCTAAAATCGTTGGTTTTCACTCAGTTTAGGGCAATGTAAAGACATGAAAGTTGTGCGGTCTCCGTTAGCCCTGAATACCCAATATCTACAGTCCATGTCGGAAAAACTGACGGGGCGTGTCCTACGGACTTGGGTGGATGGCGAAAGTGAGAGTACGTGGCGAGAGTGAGGGTGTGTGGCGTTAGGCCGCTTCCATACTTTGCGCACCGACGCCGTCACGCGCGTGCCTGCGTCACGCGCGTGACGGCGTCCATAGATAATGCGGTCCCAATCACACTACAGTATGGTGTTGTGGCCGATTCGAATCTTGGCGCTGTGCCAATAAGGTGATCGTGGCCGCTTCGTGTATTGTTCGTGGCCGCTTCGTGTATTGGCACAGCGCCAAGATTCGAATCGGCCACAACACCATACTGTAGTGTGATTGGGACCGCATTATCTATGGAGGCCGTCACGCGCGTGACGCAGGCACGCGCGTGACGGCGTCGGTGCGCAAAGTATGGAAGCGGCCTTAGAGAGTTGAGAGAGTTTGATACACGTTCATTCAAGTCCTTGGGACCCGCCCCGTCAGTTTTTCCGAAATGGACTGTACTTGGTCTCAATTTGAGTTCGTATCAAAATTCTAGTAAAAGTTTGCTGAACTTTTTCAATCCTGGCCTGAAGTTTCTTAGTACATAGGGGCTCCATATCTGCGAGCCATAGTCTAGTATGGGAACAACGTATGCTTTATAGAGTCTTAAGAAAACAGAAGCATCATTGTGATGAATGCTCCTCAATATCATGAGAAGAGTGGAAAAAGCTTTTCGAACAATACTGTCCATATGGTGCGCAAAGTTTAGATCACGATCAAATAGGAATGTCAAATCACGTACTTCAAGAGGTGTACCGATTGTGATATCCATAAAGGTGCAGGGTTGTTTTAGTTTTTCCAATATGAAGCACCGAGGTCTTCTCAAAATCAGCTGGTATTCCCCAAGTCGTAGCCCACTCCATCATGTTGCATATAGACTGGGTTAGAGCTTGGTGACACGGTCACAACTATCGTCATTGGAGACACCGCATACGTTGATGTCATCAGCATACATCTTAATCTTCACTAATGGATGTGTGCATAGGTAGGAGGGTAGGTCATAAGTACATGCCAGGAATAGTAAAGGTGACAACACTCCTCCTTGAGGAACGTCGGAACAAGCGAATCTTTGAGAAAAGCATCCCTACTTCAGCGTGCATATATCTGCCTTTCAACTAGGATCGGATCTGTCGGGTCCAAGCCGTGAGTAGTGAGGCCACGCCCATCATGGCCATCGCGCAGCAGCTGGCAGAGGTCAACGGAAGTGGACGGAAGGCAGTCGTGATGGTCGCCTGACCATAGCCCGTCGTGTGCTTTCCCTCGTCTCCCCCCTTTCTATCCCCTGTTTTAGTATTATGTATCT
This sequence comes from Trichostrongylus colubriformis, assembly GCA_963978905.1. NCBI lineage: Eukaryota > Metazoa > Nematoda > Chromadorea > Rhabditida > Trichostrongylidae > Trichostrongylus > Trichostrongylus colubriformis. The sequence continues at coordinate 32,785,833 of OZ022258.1, forward strand.
TATGTAATAAATATGTATAGCCAGTTCTCTTGTAATAAATTCCATACCGCTACACACCCTTCAGGTTTAGGTTAGGCCAGCCTATAATCTGATATGGAGGTCCCAGTGAGATTTTTTCCCCTAATCATAATTCTTAATTAAAGGTACCAAATAATTTTGAAAAAGGGTTCTAAGAAAAATCACCCGCCCACCCTTTCCCCCCACCCTTCCTTCGTCAGAACGTCATTCCTGTTGACAGATGCTGTTCACGACAATGGAAACTACCGACGGATGTCAAGAGAGACTCTCATGTGAGTTATAGGCATGCATATTGCTCCATGAATAATTAAAAACAGTTTAGATACGTATCTAAACTCTCAAAAAAAATTTTTTTTTTCTTTTCAAGTGCCGATTTTCCATAGAAGAGCGTAGTGATGTACACACCACGTCTCGTAGGGTGTACATCACTACGGATAACAATGCATACAAAGGCATCGAATATTTCAAATTTTACAGTCCTGGCGTCGAGATCCATTTGTAACGGCCACCCATGCCATTAGTTTATGTTAGGCAGTTTCGCTTATCTTCAAATGAGCCTCATAAAGCATAATGGGCCCTTTCAAATAAGCCTTATAGTTTATAGTAGGCTCGTTCAAACCCTCTCAGAAGAGCCTCATATAATCCTACTATATATAATTCGCTAAGTATGTCTGTGTGTGTGTGTGTGTGTGTGTGTGTCCGTCTGTCTGTCACGAAATTCATATCTCGCGTCGCAGCAAAGCTTGGAAGCTGAATTTTACAAATGATATAGGGGGTGGTAAGGGGACCTAGGCGGTGGTGGACCGAAAGTGATAGCAGCTGATACACGCTGATAAGGAGCCTTAAAAGGCGAAAGTCACCAACGTCATTTCGGCTTTCGGGTTGAACCTAGAGCGCTGATACTCTTGGGTGTTCTGCGGCGTGGGGCGGGAACATTAATGGTGGGTGACCCGCATTGATAACGGTTGATAAGATTTGATAAGGTGCATAAAAAGGCTAGAATCGTCGAATCAGTTTCGCTTTTTGGGTTGATCCCAGAGCGCCAATATTCATAGGTGTTCTAAGGCTTGAGACAGGGACGTTAATGGTGGGTGATCCAAATTGATAAGGGTTGATAAGATTCGATAAGAAGCGCAAAAAGGCTAGAGCCATCGAATCCGTTTCGCTCTTCGCATTGATCCTGGAGCGCTTACACTCATAGATTTCTAGAAGGGTGGGCCAGGGACATTAATGGTGGGTGATACAAATTAATAATGCTTGATAAGATTTGATAAGGAGCCTTAAAAGGCAAAAGTCACCAGAGTCGTTTCGCCCTTCGGGTTGATCCTAGAGCGCTGACACTCTTGGATGCTCTGTAGGATGGGGCGGGAACATTAATCGTGGGTAGCTCGCATTGATGACGGTCGATAAGATATGATAAGGAACGTGAAATGGCTAGAGTTGTTGAATCCGTTTCGCCTCTCGCGCTGATTCAAGAGCGCTGACACTTATAGGTGTTTAGCAGGATGGGTCAGAGACATTAATGGTGGGTGATACAAATTGGTAATGGTTGATAGGATTCGATAAGGAGCGAAAAAATGCTAAAGTCGTCGAATCCGTTTCCCTTTTTGCATTGGTCCCGGAGCGTTCATACTTACAGGTGTTTTGCGGGGTAGGACGGGGACATTAATGGTGGGTGATCCAGCTTGATAACGGTTGATAAGATCTGATGAGGAACGCAAAAGGCTAGATTCGTCGAATCCGTTTCCCTTTTCGCATTGGTCCCGGAGCGTTCATACTTACAGGTGTTTTGCGGGGTAGGACGGGGACAGCAGTGGTGGGTGACTCGCATGGATAACGGTTGATAGGATTTGATAAGGAGCGCAAAAAAGCTAGAGTTGTCGAATCCGTTTCGCTTTTCGCATTGGTTTCACAGTTGTTTTGTGAAGTGGAACGGGGACATTGTTGGTGGCTGATCCAAACCAAGAATGGCTGCTAAGATTTGATAAGTGGCATGAGAAGGGGAGAGTCGTCGGATTCGTTTCGCCTTTCGCGTTGATCCAAGGGTGCTGACACTCATGGGTGTTTAGCAGAGTGGGACGGGGACATTAATAGTGGGAGATCCAAATTGATAATGGTTGTAAGATTCGATTAGGAGCGTGAGAAGGAAAAGGTCACCAAGGCCGGTGCGCTTTTGCGGCCAACAGTGGAATGTTCACATTCGCAGGTATTGTAGAGTGCAGGGACCCCAATGGTACTGTTGGGTATAGGGTCCCAGTGATAATGGCTTACGGTGGCTGATAAGAACCGTTAGGAATCGGATGGGATGAAATACTTTACATCGCTTGATACTACTATACGACCGCTTTAGCAAAAGCGTCTGATGCTCAGTGTCATTAGGTGAACATATTTTTTTTTATGTTCTGATATCACTGGCAGATGTATCGACAGCTGAATTGCCTTGCATTCGAAAAAATGATGCATTTCTTTTGATACTGCGATCTACATTGATAACCATTATGCAACTTATATTTGTGATAGCAAAGCAAACGATTCACTCGGAATCATTTTCTAATGCGGTACAGGCAGCAACACTGGGTATCGACCGCTAAACTATGCAAAATTGCAAATAGTGAAGCAGGTTTACGAAAACGATAAACATCGACAATCGGGATATGGATCTACCATTCATGTGTAGGAATTGGATGCTCAGCAAGTGAACATTTTGTTACCGATGGATGCAATTGAATACAAAACTATCGATGTCCGAACTATCCAAACTCCAAATGATGACCTAAACCAGTTGGCTCGCGCACACTACTGCGCGCGATTCGTTTCGATGACGTGCAAAACGGATTCGATGCAAAGACTCAAGTATAATAACACCGAAATGCTTTTTATCACGCCGTCTTCTCTACTTTTGTCTAAATAAATGGCTCAGCTGAAAGCAATGGAAAGGAAATTCCCGCTCAATTTCATACACAACTGTGGTCGGGCCGATCAAATCCATTTTGCAAAACATGGCCATGAATCGCGCGCAGAAGTGTGCGCGAGCCAACTGGTAGTTTAGAATAGGCCATCCTATTTACACTTTTCCCCCTAGGTAGCGTCGTTCAAGTGAATTTTGGGATAATTGTTTCTACTGTAACGACAGTGAATCGCTTCCATAATGTTCTTTTGAAGTTCAGTTTGTACCTGTTAAATGAGTGTATAGTTGTTCTTACTGTACTACAGTGAAGCTTTTACGATGATTACTCTTTGAAATAGTTTTGTAGTGTTTTAGTTTTTTCAGTTTAGCAGAGTACCCAGTATTTATCCATTTATAAATTTTCCTATTTTTGATGAATTGCCGCACATATTACAAAGGACTCGCCGCCATATAGTCGACTCACCCCAACGGCTACCATTGAACTGTGGAGCCGCGCGCGCTAACAATGAGACGTAATTAATCTCACTCTGTCCCCGACCCGTCTGGAACGATTTGAATGGAGAAGTCATAAATCTTCCAGACTCCAACGAAAGCGATCAACGATTGTAAATCGTCTTCAGATGACCGCGATGACCCCAAACAGCCTCGTAGCTGTAAATCCTCGGCGTAAAGAATGCAAGTGTAGCAGCGCTTCCTGCTCCTGCGGGCAAGATTTACAGCCGAGCACGCCTAGTACCGTAAGCTGCAGGGTTACGGCACATATGCGTACAGAAAACAAAAATATCGGCGGAAAATGGGAGCCGAGAAATAACGATGTACTTTTGTTCCCTTCGAAAAAAAGGAACAAAACAAAGAAGTTAATTCTCCCTCTTCACTGCCCCTCCTTCTTGGGACGGGAGGCTGTGGTGGATGCTGAGGTAAGTAAGTTGGCGCTTCAACGTGAACGTGCCTAGTCCATAAGGACTACCGCATCAAGTAGTTATTCTAAAACTTTTATTACTTATGATTGATATTTTTACTATATATAAGAATAAACAAAGATATGGGCATAAATATTGATGTCTCCAACATTTCGTCAGTCTTGCGCTGAAAATCAGCCATGGAGTATTCATGCCAGAATAGGACCACTCATAACTTACATCAAGTCCCTACAATCAATAATATAGCATGAGTCCGATTGGTAAAGAAAAAAACCGCTCAATCATAAATCATAATAATTGGAAAAGCCAAATACATGGCGTAAGCTAGGGCTACCAAACAAAAAACTCGCTAATTTTTATGAATTAGTCCATTTGTTCCTGTTTCAAAAGAAGTACTATATGTGTTAGGTATCTACTAATCATTGAGATCATTACTCGCTGATCTGATATTCGCGCCCAAACCAGGGTATATAAACCCAATAGTTTATCACTTATCACTTCGCTCATCACTTCATCAGTTCGCTCGTTAGTTCTCCTGTTATTCGGTTCGACTAATAAATCTGCTGATTATTCGCTGCCTATCGACTGCCACGAGCGGCCCACAAACGTAACAGTGGCGATCAGGATGGCGACAATGACGGACCAGCAGTTCCAGCAGCTTCTGATGACGCGGAAGCTCTCAAAGGGATCGCTCAGCAGCAGTCACAGCAATCGACTCCACACGCCATCGAACCGACAAGAACCTTCGACGTGCTAGCGGGACGTATCGCGGAGTTTGTCTACGACCCCAACGCCGACCTCAAGTTCGAAGCATGGTATCAACGACATCAAGACATCTTCACGGAGGACGCCCAGATGCTCGACGAGTCAACTCGAGTGCGACTCCTCCTTCACAAGCTGGATGCTACATCTTACGGCAAGTACTCCAGCTACATTCTACCCAAGACACAACGAGATGTCAACTTCGAGGAAGCCGTCTCCACGCTCATGCACCTGTTCGGACCACAGCAGTCGTTATTTAGTCGCCGCTACGCCTGCATGAAGTTAACCAAGGATCCGAACGACGACTTCGTCACCTACGCTGGACGCGTCAACCGCGAATGTGCGAAATTCAAGCTAGCTGAATGCGACGAAGATCAATTCAAGTGCCTAATCTTCGTTAGTGGACTACAATCCAGCGACGACGCCTTCATTCGACTGAAACTACTAGACAAAATCGAGGCCGATCCAAAGTGCACCGTTCAGTCACTCACGGAGGAATGCAAGCGACTGACTAACCTAAAGCAGGACACAAAAATGGTCGAGGATGGTACACCTGGCGTGCATGCAGTCAAGCATTCGCTTATCGGACGCCAACAGCAACCGATGCAAGCAAGTAAAATGCCTCATTCAGTCCACAGCAGGAGCGAAACTCGATCCAGACACTCGCCGAAGCCGCCTCCAACTCCCTGTTGGTTATGCGGAGCAATGCATTTCGTCCGATTCTGCTCGTATCGACGACACAAATGCTCCGACTGCCACAGAGTAGGTCACAAGGAAGGATTCTGTGACTCCATACGACAACGACATCGCTCGACGCGCCCCAGTCGTTATTCTACGAGGCCAACCACACGATCTGATGCCGTATTCACTGTGGCAAGTGTACATGGCAGCTACCGAAGATTCGCTACAATCATGGTGGACGGGAAGCCTATACATTTTCAAGTGGATAGCGCAGCGGACATCACAATTATCAACGAATCGACCTGGAAACTTATGGGCAAGCCGAAGCTACAGCCTCCAGCGCTCATCGCTCACAGCGCCTCAGGAGATCGGATCCAGTTCATGGGTCAACGAGATTGCACCTACAGCTCCAACTCAAGGTCTGCTCAAGGAACGTTTTACGTCGGCCGTACTCAGCCAAATCTACTCGGTGCGGAATGGATTTCCAAGATGGGACTCTACAGCATCATGGATTCACTTCCAAGTGAAGACCCTGCACAATCGGCCGCAATCAACGTCAGCAGCAGTTGTTCAAGCAGTGAACGGATCGCGAAGAAACTACAAGAGACTTACCCAGAAGTCTTCAGCAGCGACCTCGGACTGTACAAATTCTCAAAAGCCACTCTTCGCCTCAAGAAGGATGCGAAGCCAGTTTTCCGCCCGAAACGACCGGTGCCGTATGCCGTTCTTCCAGCCGTGGAAAAGGAGTTGGAACGACTCGAAGCAAACGGAGTGATTTCAAAGGTCAATTATTCGGAATGGGCCGCACCAATAGTTATTGTGCGGAAGACGAATGGATCACTGAGGATTTGCGCCGACTTTTCAACGGGCCTAAATGATGCCCTGGACTTGCATCAGTATCCCCTACCTCTGCCCGAGGATATCTTCGCGACACTTAGCGGCGGACAATACTTTTCTCATATCGATTTTGCTGACGCCTACCTTCAAGTCGAAATGGATCAGCAGTCGAAGCAGTTGTTAACGATAAACACCCACCGAGGACTATATCAATACAACAGGCTACCCTTCGGCGTCAAATCGGCTCCAGCTATTTTCCAGCAAATTATGGATACGACTTTAGCCGGCCTGAAAGGAGTTGTAGCCTACCTGGATGACGTCATCGTTGTGGGACGCACAGAAGAGGAGCACAGGAAAAACCCCCACGCCGCCTTCAAAAGAATCGCTGAAAGCGGACCCAAGGTACGCATGGGAAAGTGCCGCTTTGCAACTTCTTCTATCCACTACCTTGGATACATCATCGACAAGCACGGGCGACGCCCCGATCCGAAGAAAATTGAAGTGATCGCCAAGATGCCGCCTCCAAAGGACATCTCACAGCTTCGTTCTTTTCTCGGACTTCTGAGCTACTACGGTAGTTTCGTCAAAGAAATGTGAAACCTGCGTGCCCCTCTCGACGCTCTCTTAGTGAAGAATATTAAATTCAAGTGGACCAAGGAATGCAACGACACTTTCAACCGAGCAAATGCCATACTTTCTTCAGATCTTCTGCTTGCGCATTATGATCCAAGCCAGGAAATCGTCGTAGCCGCAGACGCATCAAACTACGGATTGGGCGCAGTGATCTCACACCGTTACAAAGACGGATCGGAAAAGGCTGTTGCCCACGCCTCTCGCTCACTGCTACCAGCTGAGAAGAACTACAGCCAAGTCGAGAAAGAAGGACTTGCGCTCATATTCGCCGTTCAAAAATTCCACAAGATGCTTCATGGACGCAAATTCACGCTCTTAACTGACCACAAGCCCCTGCTCGCTATCTTTGGCTCGAAAAAGGGAATCCCGGTCTACACTGCGAACAGATTACAGAGATGGGCAACGACACTTTTGGCGTACGACTTCAGTATACAGTACCGGACGACAGAAAGCTTCGGTCAAGCAGACGCACTCTCACGCCTTATTGCAACTTACTCTGCTCCGGAAGAAGAACGAGTCATCGGCGCCATTTCTGTGGATGAAGAAATCAAACACACATTTGCCAATGCAGTTCAAGCACTACCCGTCACTGCGGATGAAGTCAAGAAATGGACAGCCAAGGATCGCCTCCTCCAGCAAGTCAACAGCTACATAAGAGGAGCGTGGCCGACAAAAATAACAAACCCGGACTTAACTTGCTTCTACAATCGTCGAAACGCGCTCTCAACGCTCGATGGATGTCTTCTGATGGCCGATCGAGTAGTTATTCCAAGACAACTGCAATCACGCGTTCTTCGACAGTTACACAACGGGCATCCTGGAATGGTACGCATGAAGGCCTTAGCGCGCAGCTATGCATACTGGCCGAGAATCGACCAGGACATTGAAAACGCAGTTCGGCGCTGCGTCAGATGTTCGACAGTCGCTAAGCTTCCAATCAAGGCCACTCTCGCATCTTGGCCTCAACCTAACGAGCCATGGAAGCGAATCCACGTCGACTATGCCGGTCCATACGAAGGAACTTACTTTTTAGTAGTGGTCGACGCCTTTTCAAAATGGCCGGAGATTTTCAAAACCAACAGCACCACGACGGATGCCACAGTCGCGCTTCTACGGGAAACTTTCGCAAGATATGGGACTCCGAAGACACTTGTATCTGACAATGGCACACAATTTACCTCGGTGGAATTCAGAAGATTCTGCGCGAATCACGGAATTCAACATGTCTTCTCCCCACCATATCATCCACAATCGAATGGACAGGCGGAAAGATTTGTTGACACGTTCAAGAGAGCTCTGTCAAAACTGAAAGGAGAAGGAACACTATCAGAAAATTTGCAGACCTTCCTCCTAACGTATCGCTCAACTCCAAATCCGACAATCGAGGGAAACAAATCTCCAGCAGAACTCTTCATGGGACGCAAACTGCGGACAGTTTTGGCTCTACTCAAGCCGACCGTACAGCAGACGTCAAGGCACAATCAGTTGATGGAATCGCAGTACAATAAACATCATGGCGCCCGGAATCGCATTTTCAGCCCAGGAGATCTGGTACTAGTCCGTCAGTACCATGGAAATCGGGAGGAGTGGAGCAATGGAAAAGTACTGAGACGAGTGGAAAAGTACTCTACAGAGTCCTCGTCGGCAACAAAGTTTGGGTTAGACATGCCAACCAGCTCCGACCGCGCTACTATGACGATGCTTCTTCGCAACGCCAAGATATTGACACACTTTTCGAGATGTTCGACCTGCCACGGCAACCGACGGCTTCATCCCAGTCAACTAGCTTGTCACCAGAGCCAATACAGCGCGCCGATGAAGCGGTTTCAATGGACAACATCCCCGACTACCAGCCTCGACGATCGATGCGCACACGACGACCGACAACCCGTCTCCGGATGGACCCACACCAGAAGACCAATCTTCGATCGTGATATAGAGTGATCAATATTGTGTGTAATTTTCTCCTAAAAAGGGGAGGTGTTAGGTATCTACTAATCATTGAGATCATTACTCGCTGATCTGATGTTCGCGCCCAAACCAGGGTATATAAACCCAATAGTTTATCACTTATCAGTTCGCTCATCACTTCATCAATTCGCTCGTTAGTTCTCCTGATATTCGGTTCGACTAATAAATCTGCTGATTATTCGCTGCCTATCGACTGCCACGAGCGGCCCACAAACGTAACAATATGTAAATAGAAACTATAACCTTCCAATTGATACGTCAATATAATTAGGGTACATGGCGCAATCCCACTATTTTCGAAATAGGAGACTTACAAACAACTCGGCAGATTTCTGTCATCGAAAACAACAGCTCTAGGTAGTCCGACATCCAACATTAATGAATATTAGATATAGTTTAAGAAAATAAGATTTTCTGATTTATATTAGCAATTCTCTATATTTCCTTTCTCTCACCAATTCTCTCACCAATTTCACCTTCTGAAAATGACTAGTTAGACTACTTATGTGAACAACAACCTTTCTCACAAACAATTCAACTTTTTATCGCTTCAATTCGAACAAATTATCAATTTTTAAGTTCCATTCAGTCTTATATTGGTTTTTTGTGCACCTCGCCTATCAAAGGCGCGCAAAAACGCATAAAAAAGATTTCTCAACACTAAACTCTATGAATTAATGCCAAAATTTTCTCTTTCTTTTCTAAATCATTCTTTATAGTAGAATACCTATAAAAATGAAGCAATAACTGCTCCGTGGCGAACTAACTCGGGAAAATAAGTTTTTATATGCCCAAATCTCTACTCCTATTATCGGAAAAGTACGGTAACCCTAACAGCTGCGTGTGTGGGAAATGCCATCTAGGAAAAGCAAGACTGGCGTATGGCAGTAACTTCGCTAAAAATCACTTTTCATCTGAGCATTTCTTAGAGGTAGCGCGGGAACGAGTCATGACTATGCGGAACCAGGAAAATCTCCTATTCTCTTATCCAATAGACTCCGTAAGGAAATAATGGATGCATACCCAAATGTCATTTTAACGGAGTAGAACCCTATCGCGTAATTTCGTGAGGTATGCACCCAACAACCAAAATAATTATCGTAGAGATAAAAAACCCTGTATTAGTAGAGATCGTTCACGCAATCGATCGCAGAATCGATCTAATAACCAATCAAACCGCCCTAATTCCAATAGAAATCAACAAAGGCCAAGATCACCATTTCGTCGTCAAGTACAAACCCCTCCGCGCTACCAGGTTAATTCCATACATCGTACCCCATCCAGACTATCTCTACAACCAACTACTTCTCTACTTCTTGTTGCAAGATTTAGTATCTTTATTGTCCCTATGGATGCCATGCCTCTTAGATATCAACTTTGTGCAGCTGGGAAATCAGGATGGCCTATTGCCTTTCCAGATCCCGTTAAATGCATTAGTTCCCCCAATGCGGAAGATCTATCAATCAAAAGCATTTTTACAATACACAATTTATGCATTTTGCAAAAACAGTAAGCCAATCTGGCCGCATGTATCGTGCTACGCCTAACGCTACTCACAATGCAACCTCAGCCGATTCAACTCCACCAGAAGCGTTACCTTTCAATCTGGGTATACTTCATAAATTTGTCCAAAGTTGTCAGATTCCAAAAGATTCACTTTCGGAGTTCGCTCGCGCGCGAGGAGAGTCCGTGACATAAGTCTGAATAATCATAATATTTTGGATACTTTGTTACGTGCCACTAAAAGCCCGGAAATCTTTATTCCTATAGAGACTACTACGCAAGCTCTAGTGAATATCTCGGCTCCGATAGCTCATCATATAGCTCTTAATAGTGAACAAGACTTTGAGACTATGATTGACGATAGTTCAATTAGTCACGAGGAACGTCAAGATAGTAGACATGCGGAACTTAATACAAAGTTGCAATTTTTGAAATTTAAGATGGACGCAGTTGTCAAACAAGATTATAACTATTTATTAGATCGTATCTGCTCCCTTATGAATTTTAAAATACAATAAATCAAAAGCATAGCTCAATAAAACCGACTGGCGCAGCACGTATGTTGCTGAATCGAGAAGATATATTTGCCTTATCTGCAGGAGACGTTCTTATGGTTTCCAAATGCAGAGAAATTATAATAGATGAAATCATTCTTGACCACAATATCATAGGAACTTGTTATGTGTTTACACCTGTTAGATCAGGAAAGGCACACTATATCATCCAACCCGACACACGAGATCTTGTTAAAGATAGTCCCGAAGCTGACTGCGGACATCTTCCATTTGGAATTTGTAACGATAGTTTTACCCATTATAAGTCACCATCTGGTTATGCCCAAGTGACAAACATTCATTTGAATCTGCCCAACGGTGTAACCAATGAAAACTTCGTTTTCAATGCGCCACCCATATTTCATTCCGATTTAGCCAAGATTTCGACTGACATCTATCTCATAAAGAGTCATATCATGACCACTTTATACACAGTCAAATCGAAGTCATCGACAAGCAAATCAGGATTTATCTCGGATAAGCTTGAAAATGAAGTTGCTGACTCTGCCGGATATCTGGAATCCAACGCTGCAAATTTTATTCAGTCTCAAAAGAAGAGAATCTTAGAATCCTTCAGTTTGCACACTCTGGTGCAAACAATCGTGATCATGTCCATCGTCGTCACCTTCTTGATCATACTAACAGTTTTACACTGTAATTTCGCCATAATTCGGATCCCACTTAGCTACTTCTTCGAAGCCATAGGTGTCGCGTTCTCATTCTGTCTAGCAACAATCTGCAATAAACGCTCTTCTCCACCAAGGGAAGACTCTCGTGTCACTTTCTTGACAAATACAAATCGTGGACACATTAATCAACCGTCAACTACTCAGACACCAGTCAATGTCTCAATTCAACTCTATCAACATTCCGGAGCACGAACGTACACGGACGCCCACAGTTCCCAGAGAATCATCTTCATCTAGATCCAAGTCTCCCAAGTCGAAACCTTACTAGTCGTTCTTTCCAAATGTCGCTTGTATTCACCGCACGGACGCCGCCTCCATGATCTACATTCCAGCAGTACTTGACAGTTTATCCATAGTAGCTCTTCTCGATACAGGTCCCGCTCTCACGATAATCTCTGCTACGGTTGCTCGGAAATTGAATGCGCACCTTTTCCGATCAACGATCGCACAGGGTATCACAGCCAACGGAACATCGATGAAGCTTCTTGGTCAATTCACTCCCTATCTTACATTAGGAGATAAAACAGTCAAGATTACTTGCTACGTCGCTTCGCATGCAAATTGCCCTTCTCCGTTTTTTCTTGGTAACGACGTTATACTACAATTTGCTCAAACAATGTTTATCAACTATCACAACAACACTATTTTCTTCGACAATACTACAGTCCCGTTTTCAACAACTGCATACATTACTTACAGCTTTCCAGAATACCCAGTTTATCTTACTTCCAATACATATCTGCAACCATGCTCAGATAGTATTGTTATGGGCACCACTAAAACATCTTTTCCGGGAGAATGGTGACTCTTCACTTCTGATAGCATGGAATACCCCATGCCTGATGAAGTCCAAATTGGGAAAACCCTTTCTTGTCCAAACGTAGATTGTGAAGTAGTCCTACGTATTTTTAACTCTAATGCTGTACCCATATTTTTAACAAAAAAAATACCAAAATAGGCAAGGCAACTATAACAGGAGTAGATATGTTATGGCAGCCCGTATTCTCAGTATACGTAAATGACGACTTTGATCAGGTTAATTCTTTGCCTGTCAAAGCATCCGAATATATCCCTCCAGAATCGGTTTCGCCAAGGAATCGCCCCATTTTCCCAACACTCAACACTCAAAAATCCATGACCTTGTTCAAATTAACCACTTCACATTAAACAATTCACAACTTCAAGAATTTAATAAGCTATTGCACAAATATAAAGATTGTTTCGTCGGAAACGATGGAAATCTTGGTCGTTACATAGGTCCCATTACTCACAGCATAAATTTTATTCCACAATCAAAGGCCCCAATGCAACGTTCGTACCGGGTACCGCTAGAAAAACGGAAAGAAATAGAAAGGCAAATCAAAGAAATGCTAAGAACGCGCATCATAGAGCTTAGCACAAGCAAGTTTGCTTCCCCCAGAGTGCTTGTTAAAAAAGGTCCGAATAATGATCAGTGGAGATTCACAGTAGACTATCGTCAAATTGATGCAATAACAGAAACCGAAACATATATTCCTCATATGCAAGATATCTTAGATCTTGTTAGTGGCAAGGAAATCTATTCGGACTCGATTTTAAAAATGGTTTCTTCCAAATAACTTCAGCGAAGGAACATAAAGAACAGCGTTCACTTCGTTTCTTGGATTATACCAGTTTACAGTAATGGCTCAAGGGCTAAAGGGTGACCCAGCTACTTTCAGAGGGTAGTGAACAGCCTTATTCGTGATCCAAAATCGTGCTGTTTTGTTTATATTGACGATATCATTATTTCAAGTCAGTCGGTAAATCAGCATTTGATTGATTTGAAAGAAATCTTTCAACGTTTAAGAAAGTTCGGCATGAAATTGACACCAGAAAAGTGCTCATTCTTCCAAACGGAAGTACAGTATCTTGGTGTACTTATCAGCAGAAATGGCACTCGTCCTAACCCGAAAAAGGTGGCGAGCAGTGCTGAAATTCCACGTCCTGCAGACGTTAAAAGCCATAAAATTATTTGTAGGAGCAGCTTCATATTTCCCTAGGTATATACCACGCTTTTCTATTGTTGCTACTCCCCTTAACAATCAGAATTCCACGAACAAGCATTCGTAGCAATTAAGCACGCTCCTATGCAAGCTCCGCTTCCATAATTCGCGAAGAATTAGGAAACTTTCCGATTCCACAGGGACCCTTTGGTTGCGTCCACACGGTTATCATAGGACCACTAAAACAATGTCCGGATGGTAGTAAATTTATTTCATTCACAGATTGTGCCTTCAGCCAATTCATGGTTTGTACTCCGCTGATAGATCAAACTACAGAATCAGTCATCAAAGTTTTGATCAATGATGTCATTTCCAAACATGGCATCCCAAAAGAAATGGTGTCTGATCGTGGTTCGAACTATACTAGCGAGGTTTTCTCAAAAATCAATAAAACTTCAGGCATAACCAATAAATTTACTACCAGCTATAACCATAAGGCGAACGGTCAAGAGGAAAGACTTGTGAAAGTCATAATTGACTCCCTCACAGCTTATTGCTCGGAAGCCAGAGACCTTTGGTCTGACTTCCTCCAATCCATCGATTTCGCCTACAACTGTAGTATCAACGCTACTACAGGTTATAGCCCGTTCTTCATTGTATATGGTAGATGTCCGACACGTGGAGTGCACCTTGCACAAACTTCCAACAAGACATGTGTTCGCGTCGGACTACTTCGCTGATCAGTTCGCCGCTGGTCCGAAACACACAATTATGGGAGTAGGGAACGAGATCGGCAACAAGTCAGCACAGTACAAAACAGGACACGATCTACAACATAAGGTATATCCTAAGAACATTTCCATTGGTGACTTAGTTCTATTACATGATGACACAGTGCGTGCCAAGCTCACAAATCAATGGAAAGGCCCTTTTCTTGTTGAGGAAGTTAATCGCCCCAACATTTCAATTTCTAATCTTGTAGGTCGTGCTATACGACAAGTTGTACATATAATCGTCTGAAATTGTATTGCCCACGTTCATTGTCAGCTAGCGTTTCCAACACAAACCAACAACCAATTCCACCAGCTAATGAGGAAACACCAGTTGCCAATCAACAACCTATAATAAGACGTTCGCGTCGTCTTCAGGAAAAGCAAACAGTTGCAGTAGATCAGCTCTCGGATGGTTGAAGGGGTTTTCTGACTGTTCATTCCGAACATTCGCCCTTAGGTCAGTTTGTTTTCCTTCATTTCTCGCCGCACCACCGCAATATAAAAGAACATTCTTTGAATAGGCGGTTCAAAGAATCTAAAAGCGTTCAAATCAAACACTATTTGCGATAATCTTACGCCCTTGTACTAATCGAAATGTGTGTTCACACAGATTAGTGCTCGTATCGTATTATTTCTTTTACATTAGTTAGTCGCCGATCGAAAGAGATCTCAAAAGACTAACTTTTATCTCGTCAAATTATTTTTCTCTTGCAAAATTAGCTTCAAATGTGCCTTATGACTGCTTTATTACCACCATTTTTTTTTGCTCAAAGGAAAAAAAAAGGCTATACATCAAAATTATTCCTTATTTTTGCCTTTTTCACAAATTGTTTAACTCGTAAATTTCCATCCTTTTCAATGTACTGCTACAGTAGAAAGTCCTGGGTTAAAAGTTACAATATGTATGAGGATAACTCGTAGAATAGGACTTTTCAAGTTGTATTTTCTTTATTTGTTTAACCCCATCATCGTCACCTCCGATCCTGAACCGATTCATTTTGCCATCAGTATCGGTCCCTGATTGCTCATTCTATGAGAAACTCGAGGACGAGCTCATTTCTCGAGGAAGTGAGTGCACTGGCATTCCCACTTCATTCCCACTTCACCAGTTGCAGTTGTGCCTCTGTGTCCATTTTGCCTTTTTATCCACCGTGTACTGCTTCTCCATCAGCCTTCAGTGACTAGTATTGATGACGTGTGTCCAATTAGAATACTTCCATAGCGATGTGAGTAATGAAGACGTCATGGGAATAGACGCAGCCTTGTAGCGGCTCTCTAAACTCAGTGACGTTGTTTCCGTATTTTATCACTCATATTTACTCACCAATGCTCCCCAGCCGTTGTATGAACACATGGAGCGTTCGCATATCGGAATGGTAATCTAAGCTCGAGGACGAGCTTACTGAATCAACGGAGATGTCGGGTCTAAGCCGTGAGTAGTGAGGCCACGCCCATCATGGCCATCGCGCAGCAGCTGGCAGAGGTCAACGGAAGTGGACGGAAGGCAGTCGTGATGGTCGCCTGACCATAGCCCGTCATGTGCTTTCCCTCGTCTCCCCCCCCCCCTTTCTATCCCCTGTTTTAGTATTATGTATCTTATGTAATAAATGGTGGCGATGTCCGTTCCTCCCCGTGGTGCCACTGGAAACTGCTCTTCCCACCGGAAGAGCCGAGCTGAACACGGACAACACACGATTTCCGGCGACAGGCCCAGGCGACAGGCCGGCTGAAGGACAAAATGTTGCATCAACATGGACGATGTCTCCAAGAGTTTCGAGAAGAGCTACGGCGTTCCCGGGAAGCGACGCTCGACAGCGGGACCCGGCTGTCGTGTCAAATCAGTTAGGGGTGTCGACGCAAGGGCGGCGTCGATTAAACAAGCAAGCCCACCACACCCGCTTCGCGACGCTCAACATCGGCAGCATGACGGGAAGAGGCGCTGAGGTTGCGGATGCTCTCAAGCGGCGAAGAATTGATGTGTGTGCAGTGCAGGAGACAAGATGGAGCGGATGCAAGTCACGTGACATCGGCGAAGGCTTCAAGATCATCTACTTCGGAAGCACACGCACGCGCAATGGCGTTGGTGTTATCGTCTCCGAGAGGTACCGAGATGCCGTCGCTGAAGTCTGCCGATTCGATGACCGCCTTATGAAGATCGTTGTTATCGTCAATAACACTCGTCTGCACATCTTGTCTGCCTATGCCCCACAGTCTGGATGTAGCGACGTCATTAAAGACGCCTTCTGGGAGCTGCTCGATGCGAAGACGAACGACGTTCCGGAGGAGGAGACGCTCATTGTGTTGGGGGACCTGAATGGACACGTCGGTTCTACCAGTGATGGCCATCGAGCACACGGAGGATACGGATACGGAATACGAAACGAGGATGGCGACCGCATTCTTGAATACGCGGAAGCAAACGAACTCATTATCGTCAACACGTTTTTCATGAAACGGTCAACCCACCTCGCAACGTACTATAGTGGAGGCTGTTCGACGCAGATCGATTTCGTCCTTATCCGTCGCCGACACGCTCGTTTGGTCCACGACGCGAAGGTCTTACCCCATGAAACTGTTGCGACTCAGCATAGACCACTCGTCGTCGACATGGCCGTTGCCCCTCCAAGGGCAGGACGCGTGGAGAGGACAGGAGCTGCAAGAGTGAAGTGGTGGAAGTGGACAGAGAAGAAGGATTATGTCATCCCTCTTATCCACCTCCCACCACTCACAAACGATATCGACGAGACGTGGAAGCTGGCCACCGCGGCAATCAGCAACGTTATATGTGGTGAACTTGGGACAACAAAGCCGGGTAGACGCTTCATAGACAAGAAAACGTGGATATGGACCGACGACGTAAAGAAGGCGGTACGAGAGAAGAAGAGACTGTACCATGCTTACCTTGTCACACGAAATCCGGCTGATCTCGCAAAGTACCACGAGGCAAGGAGAGTCGCGAAGAAAACAGTGGCAGCAGCGAAGGCCGACAAGGAGAAAGAGCTTTACGACAAATTGAACACATGGCAGGGCGAGAGAGACGTCTACCGTCATCATCCGCGCAAGACACCAGAAAACGGAGGACATTGAAAAGTTTTTCGGTATCAATGACACGAACGGCACTCTGCTTACGGACAAAAGAAGTGTCCTTGAGAGATGGCGAGCATATTTCGAGGGCATCTCAACGCAAGAGTTCCCGCATCCACCGCTACCGACCATTGAACCTACCCACGGGCCCGTGCAGAGGATCACATCATCAGAGGTGGCGACAGCACTGAAGGCTATGAAAGCTGGGAAGGCGAGCGGCCCCGACGACATTGCCGCGGAGGTGTGGAGGGAGAGCAGCTGGAACCCTGCTCCGTGGCTCGCGGACTTCTTCAACAAAATCGTGGAGCAGAACCGTGCGCCGGCCGAGTGGAGCAGCAGCGTCACGATACCGATATGGAAGAAGAAAGGAAGCCCGGCCGACTGCAGTAACTACCGCCCAATCCGACTACTCGCCCACACGATGAAAATTTTCGAGCGAATTGTAGACGCACGGATTCGAGGTATAATCAACATCAGCATCAACCAGTGCGGTTTCGTCAAGAACTGCGGCACAGTTGATGCCATCCATGCAGTGCGGCTCCTCATGGAAAAGCATCGTGAGAAAGGGAAACCTCTTTACTTGGCTTTCCTCGATTTCGAGAAAGCGTTCGATCGAGTCCCCCACGAACTCATCTGGTTTTCACTGAGAATACATGGAGTTCCAGAGCATATCGTCCGATGGGTTCAGCTCCTCTACGTCAACACGAAAAGTAGAGTTCGTACAGCTGCCGGGACATCGAAAGATTTCTGCATCAGCGTTGGTGTTCACCAAGGCTCCGCCCTGTCCCCTCTTCTCTTCATAATCGTGATGGACGCGATCACCCGTGACCTGCAGCAACCCATCCCGTGGACGCTGCTTTACGCAGACGATGTGGTGTTGGCAGCAGAGACGAAGATGGAGCTGCAGCGGCAAGTTCAGAGATGGAAAGACCGCTTGGCACGATACGGTCTCCGACTTAACATCAAGAAGACGGAGTACCTGACGACGGATACTGCAGAAGCTGGCTCCATCCAAATCAGTGGCGAGATGATGCCTCGCGCCAGCCACTTCAAATACCTGGGCTCAACAGTGAGCGAAGACGGAAACCTTCGGCACGAGGCCACTTCACGCATCAGCGCCGCTTAGAAAAAGTGGAAAACGACAACGGGAGTCCTATGCGACCGTAAGATCGGCGACAGGCTTAAGTCAAAAGTGTATCGCACAATCGTAAGACCTGTCGCCCTCTACGCCTCGGAAACCTGGCCGGCAACGAAAGAGACGGAGCGAAAGCTCGGAACTATGGAAACGAAAATGCTGCGCTGGATCTCCGGTCTCACGAGACTTGACAAAGTGACCAACGTGGACATCCGAAGGCGATATGGCATCGCTCCCATCGACGAGAAGATGCGGGAGAGAAGACTTCGATGATTCGGCCACGTACTTAGAGCTAATGTTGAGAGCGTCGCCCGTATTGGATACGAAACGGAGGTGATAGGCAAGAGGCCGAGAGGAAGACCGAGACAGCGATGGGCCGATACCCTTCATCAAGACATGAAGAAACGCGGCCTTCATCCAGGTGACGCAACAAATCGAGAGGAATGGAGACGGAAGTCCAGATATGCGGACCCTGCAACAGAGCGGGATCGACGCTGAAGAAGAAGAAGAAGAAGAAGAAGAAGAAGTATCTTATGTAATAAATATGTATAGTCAGTTCTCTTGTAATAAATTCCATACCGCTACACACCCTTCAGGTTTAGGTTAGGCCAGCCTATAATCTGATAGATCCAGCTGAGGACGGACCCTTCAATTCGTAATTGCCGTAGTTTGAAAAAAAGTTTTCCGTGAGAAACCTTGTCAAAAGCTTTAGATAGATCAAAATAGATAAGATCCACACCATTTCCTTGATTAACAGCAACACTCCAATCAAATATGCAGTCGGCCATGAGTGTGCTTGTAGAGGCCCCAGAGATGAACCCGTGCTGTTCAACAGGGCTCATGTTGTTTCTTGTTAAATTAAGTGCGATTTCATCACTTAGTATTAGGTTGTCGCAAAATTAATTTCGAAAACGGACCGCATACTTCAAACTACTATAACTCAGCTCGAAGTAAAAACCTTCAGAATCTACACATTTTTGCCAACGAACAGGTAATAATTTTGAGTCTTCATTATAAAAATTACTATCACGAGAATCAACGAACTCAAGGAAGGCACATTCAACATCGTCTAAATTAGTAAATTGTTTCTGACGCAGATGAGAATTGAGGGCTCCAAGAAAGTGATTTTCTGTGGGAGAGAGGTCGGGAGAATACACTGGGTAAGGAAGAAGTTTTACACCCAAGTGGGTCAATTTTGGCGGAGTGATTTGTGAGGTGTGTGGTCTTGCGTTGTCCTGCAACAGGATCTGTTCTGGTATCCCACCAGAACCCCGCGCGGATCGTTTCATCCAGCGCTCCTCACTTTCCCACAGGCACTCCACGAGCACATCGCCTGCACTTATTAGCTGAGACAGCACCTAGGGTGTGACCTCGATTGATACTGAGAGGCACACCCGATAATAAGCACATTCTTCCACAATGCACTACCCAAGTGCACCCGCTATATAGAGCATTCTACCACCTACCGACAACTGTATTAGCCGTTCAACAATAAACCTCCCCAACTCCAAGTTCTACACATTTCTGGTGCAATCGGCCAGGAAAGGACCCATGGCAGGTAGTTTTCATTCCACTACCAATTGGTAATCCAATTGCTCACTCTATTTGAATTTTTTTGAGGATTACACTATTAATCTTAATTGCTCAAAGTTTCCAAATACTTAAAATGTCGCTCTACTTCATCAAAAAAGCAATTGTCAGCAACTCTAGGTATCTCTCAGAAGCCTTATTAAGCTTCAAGGAGTACAATGAAGACGCCAATATACCCAGATAACTGTAGCGGGGAGTTTTTTGAAAAGTGCCTAGAAAACCTAGCACAACTCAGCTCTCACTTATCGCGTATAAAATCTGCGGAAAAAGAGCTCGAAAATAGAGCCAATCGCTTGGAAAAGTTGTGCTTCTCCACAATGTCCAAGGCGGAACAAAGCGAAATAGTAGCCGAGGCAGAAAAACTCGAGGAAGAATCGCAATACTCAAAACTGTTGAGAGATGCGCTTCTCACAGTTTGCGACATAGAGTTTCAACTTGTTGAAACAAGAATTGCCTTACGAAGGCCTCAAAAAATGCAAGGACCTGTTACAGGACACCCTGTACAGAGCGAAGTAATGCAACATGTCGAAAAAGTAGCCCCAGCCTCTAGGAAAGACTACGCTGGGAAATCCCTTTTTTCGGCAAAAAGTCCGTTTTCTGTCATTGTGCCGACTATTTCCAAAGTGGTAAATTCTGTGCGCGATGGACCGACGCATGGCGACCCCGAGAAAACGCCACCGTCCGAAAGCGTTGACGCAGACCTACTCACAAACGCAGAACAAACTGCTTCCTCTCTAGAGTATAAAAATGGTCTTGGAGCAAACATTGGTGTTGATAATCAAAAAGAAAAATTCACAAAGGGCACCATAGCCGACCGCAGTGCAAAATATGAGACCAAAGTAAGAAAGCCTGACACACCAGGTAGTCGTGTAAGAAAAAATACCAAGCAAGAATATGTTAGCGAAAGCAGCTGCAACGATGTGAGGCCCTATTCTACGGAACAGAGCCGTAAAGACATAAAATCGAAAAATGATTTTCTTGTTAACGTCACACAAAACCATGTGAGACACTGTATCCCCCTCTTGCATTCCAAATCTGTCCAGGTGATATCATATCAAGATTTAATTTTATCTGGCCTATCATACTTGCTGTACAGGTCTCTAAAACCTTCGCGATCCCAAGTCATCGTGAAATTCAGGACAAGAAAAAAAATTACTAAAAACATTGGCATAAATTATCAATCTTTCAAAAAGATGGATAAATCAAAATGTGCCATTTCACTGATCTGTTTCAAGTTGTTTTCAATCTATATTCCAATCCACTGTGATACGAGCAATGACTTGATCATTGCCATTTCACCGCTTAATCTCATTCTTTTCAATACACTGTCAACCCACTTGATGAGCAAGATGTCCAGAAAACCACCATCGACCACCAATCGCCCACAATTTCCGAGGAATTCCAGGCTACACCGATATTACAATCTGTGATTTATTTGCCTCACATAATTACTTTGTTAACACCATAACGTTTAGCCCATCCGTTTGTTGTCACTTAGTTAACAATATCTCTCCTATAATATCTATTATCCCCTTTTGTCGCCGCGGAGTGTTCTGGTATCCCACCAGAACCCCGCGCTGATCGTTTCATCCAGCGCTCCTCACTTTCCCACAGGCACTCCACGAGCACATCGCCTGCACTTATTAGCTGAGACAGCACCTAGGGTGTGACCTCGATTGATACTGAGAGGCACACCCGATAATAAGCACACTCTTCCACAATGCACTACCCAAGTGCACCCGCTATATAGAGCATTCTACCACCTACCGACAACTGTATTAGCCGTTCAACAATAAACCTCCACAACTCCAAGTCCTACACAGGATCGGCCCTCTTCTATTCACCACCGCTGGCGACAATCTTTACAATTTCCTATACATTTGCTCCTGATCACAACAGTGAGACTCTGCTGTGACTGGCTGACCATGTTACAAGAATTTATAATGGATTACACCTTTACAACACCACCACGCAGTTATCATAACCTTTTTAGGGTGAAGGTCGGGTTCAGGAAAAGTTTTTTGATCAGTATCTTTGTCTATCCAAACTAATCCCCGTTTCCTGTTATCATAAAGAACCCATTTTTCATCTACAGTTATAATACGGTTTACAATTGGCTCATTTTTATAGCAAACTAGGAGGTTGGAGCAGGTGTCGAAACGTGCTAGATGCTGCTCATCGGTCAGCTCATGAGGCACCCACTTCAACATCTTCTTCACCTTGCCGATTTCCAACAAGTGTCTGGCCACTGTAGAGTAACGTACGCCTAGGACTTCAGCTAACGTACGAGTATTCGTCTCCGGGTTTGCTTCGACGGCTTTCCTTAAATCTTTATCATTGAGCGACGACCTGCGGCCGCCATCCGACTTCTCTTCGAGATCAAAATCGACAGAAGCAAATTTTTTAAACCAGAGCTCCACTGTACGCTCGCAAGGACAATTCTTTCCAAAAACACTGCTGAGATTACGGGCTACCTCCGCTGCGGAGTGTCCCATTTTAAATTCGTAAAGCATGATGACTCGATAGTCGCGTCGGTTCATGATTATACGCAGCCCTGTAAAAGGCCGGCTGGAACAATTGGAGCGACATTCATAAAAGTTTTTGAAAGAGCAGAAAAAACCTGCTAAATGGAATGCTTGAATTTCCTTGAAGTAGAATAGTTATAGGATAAAAAATCTACTTATTTATACATACCTTGAAATCGAAATAAATTTTGCGACAACCTAATAGTTCCTCTAAGGCTTTAGCCGGTGGTGCGGTGATACTGATTGGGCGGAATGAAGACACCAGCTTTGGTTCTGGTATCTTGGGGATGGCGGTAATAATGGATTCTTTCCAACTAGATGGAACTTCACCGAACATGAGAGAAGCGTTAAGTATGCTCGGAATTTTCAGGATGGTCGTTATCACAAGTATCACTATCTATTGTAAAAACAGATGAGGAAATTCTGGCAAGAGCTTCCGCCTTGTCATCAGTTTCAACTGGTTACCATTTGCATCATAAATACTGATATACTTGCATGTGGTCTAATCTTATCATTGATAAACGCAAAGAGTGCTCTCTTGCGAGAGCTGGAAATCAAGCGCCTTTCTTTGTCTGACAGAAATCTTTTCAAGTGATAATCGAGTTAGCGGCCTACATGTCTATAATGAAGGGTCAATGAAGGGCTGCCTTGTAGTGTATCATGGAGTAGCCTCTGAGCGAATAGGTTATTCATATCTTTTGTGTACCGCATTACTGGTAAATTGACAGAATTGCAGGGCACATGCTGAGCTAGATCTGGATGAACAGCACGACAAAATCTTTTGTACATGTCATCGTCGGAAAGGTACCCTCCAAAGATGTTCCACCAGTTGATGGAATAAAAGTATTATGAGAGTGCGGAGTAATCAGCTCTAGTGAAGTTAGATAAAAGGAGTTTGTTGGCCACAGGAGAGGAAATAAAAACTCCAAATGGAACAATGCTGCGATCAGATGTTGGAGGAGGTGGAAGTACCGCTACGTTCTTGAAATAGGACAATTAGATAATATCGAGTCCAGAGTAGCCTCTCCACGAGTGTACATTGTGACATATTGAACGAAGTCACAGCATCGAAATAGTTCTAAAAACTTAGAAGAGTTTGAATTTTTGCTCTGCCTGTTTTCCAATCGACATCAATGTTTAGGTCACCGTGAAGGAACAGTAATCTAACAGAGAATCTATAAGATTGTTGTCGTCATGAAGACGAATCAGGCGGTCTATAAATCAAAAGAAACCTAAACATCACATTTGAAGATGTGTGGAAACCATCGGGGCAGAGCAGTTCAGAGTTGAGGCAAGAGGACGTAGTCACCTGAGCTAATGTGGCCAGGCTTTTAACAATACAGCAAATGTCGCCACCTTCCCGAACTCCACGTCTGAAGCGAAAAATATTATAGGGACGATTCCAAGAACTTCGGAACTAGAAATTTTGGTTGACAGCCAAGTTTCAGTAATGAAAACAAGATTAGGCTTGTGTATCTTGTTGCTTGAACTTCTCGCATTGAAAAGAAAACATCGCATTCCTGAAGGTGCACCGTGGCGGCTCAGAGGTTACCCCAGTCCCTCCTTTTAGAGAGTTCGTCGAGCCTCCTCAATTCGCCACGGTACACCACCCAAACGCGGCCCTTCGCCTGTTTGTTACGAGCCCTGAATCCTCAACACGGATTCACGCCTGCGCTCAGCGGGCGTTAAATTTTTGCGGACATATATGCCTGATAATCCTGCCGTGCGCAAGCGATAAGTGTTTGCAAGGGCAGTAGCCCAGTGCCTCCTAGATGGGAGCACAAGTTTGAAAAAGCGTGGATGTTCACTTCCGCGCTTGCCCATACGGTAACCCCTCCACCGGTCGACATTCCTCCCAGGCGATCCAAAATTTCGCTGACTTTGCCTTAAACTTTGCGTTGTTTTATAGGGGCAGCTGTGTCAGGGGAAGATTCAGAGATCTTGACGGTCACGAGATTTGTTCTGTGACATGATGATTCAATAGGATTCCAGATGAAGATTATCGAACTTAGCTGAGTCGCTGGATGAGCACGCGGTCGAACAGGAATATACAGATGTATTCTTCTTCTAACGAGTCCGGTGTGTTACCACGATAGGTAAGACAGGAATACCATGTCGTATCAGAGAATAGCAAAAAGCTGATCCGACCGCACGCCACCGTTGAATAGCGAGAATCAATTAATCTTAATTTTGGTCTTGACGTTACTGTCTAGCTCACAAAGTACTCTAATGTGCTGAATAAGTGCGCACCGCTGCTCAGACCTCCTGACCGCTTCTGTCTCAAAGAAGTCGAAGGTCTCCTTTATATCGATGGATGTAGAAAAAGCGGCGGACTTCCTTCTTATACAGCTTCACAGCCTGTTATTTTCCACAGGACGGATGCATTGCACCGACTAATGGCTCGTGGAGAGTCCGGCACAAGTTTTGCGACAACCTCGGAAGGTTTTCGAAATGTTGTGGTCTAATCCTGTATGGACAGGACGTTGCGCGATTCTTAAAGGCACATCACGTAATCAAAGTGGTCGCCTACCTTTTCAGGGCAGGTAGACCCTTGGATGGTTGTGATGATCGCACCATTTTCGCGGCGCCACGGCTCACCTTCGCCGCGCACGGCCTGATCGAGCTGAGCCGAGTTGAGCCCACCGAGCAGAATTACACCTGGCCTTAGACGAACAAATTTTCAACGTGGCTCTTACATGGAGAAGGAAACTTGCGATAAGACAAAATAAGGCAGCGCTTTTAATAGCGAAGGTAGCGTAAACAGGAAAGAATATGTGATATCGTGACAAATTGCACGTTATCATCTAGCAAAAACCCATTTCTAATCTCCCGGGTGTGTAGCGTTAGGATCGCGGATCGCCGCGCGCGGCGATTTTCGGGCGACTTCAGCGCTGCGTGGTACGGTATTCGCTACGCAGCTCTGCTATGGGGCGCAGACGTTGCGTCTCCGCGACGATGCGTTGCCCTTTATTCTAACGTGAGGTGGGTCAAAACCTCAAATAGATGAGACCTAACCATGAACCTTAATTAGCGAAACCGACTAGAAGAGAAAAGGCTGTTCGAAGAAGCGGCAGTAGAGGCGAAATAATAGCGCTTCGATGCGAAATTCAGCTTGTATAAACAAAAAAGGTGCTATTATAATGGGAGAGGGGGGTTACAGCTTGCTGAACGTTGAACAGTATCGTTAGTTTTACATGATCATCATGATCATACAGGTATATGTATGCTATCTACTTGTCATACAGGTATATGTATGTTATCTACCTGACCATACAGGTATGTGTATGCTACCTACATGATCATACAGGTATATGTATAATATCTAGAATGTGCTAGTTGATTGAAGTCGTCCGAAATCTGCCGCGCGCAGCGATCCACGATCCTAACACTCGTCTCCCCTAATCTCCCATACTTATAAGAGGACTGAGGGCAGGGAGCTTTATTTTTGGTGGTTGTGAAGAGTTTTGATTTATTTTTCTTTACTGGTGAGTGAACCAGGGCCTCTTCATCCTGTAACACGCGCGATAGCTCTCACAATTTTTCGCTGCTTTCAACCGAAATGGCGTGTCGTACCCGGACACACCCAAAAATCGAGAAAGGTAGACGCTTCGGTACTACCCTCACCCTCCACTGGGACCAAATACAACCCTACCCCTTTTTGACCACTACAACACCAACAACTGTTGGCGGATTGTGTAGTTGCAATGTGTTACTGCTATGTAAGTATTTTATCAACGCAATTTTTGACTTGTCCACTCAAATTCAATTATATTCTCTAATAACCGAGTCAGCTGACGGCACTTCCGCTTATCATCTAACCTGAGACCATTGCTGCGGGTCGCGACTCCCCCTGTCGAGGAATCCTCGTCTCGTGTACCCTGGTCGTACCTCAGGAACTAGAAATGAAGGAACGTCATTACCATGGCAGTTCGGGTAGTGCGTAACCAAACGGATATTTTTGCAGGAGAAATGGCAAATTAATCAAGCGGTTGTTGGCTTACAAATTTCCTTCATCACAACGCATCAGACGTTTTACAGAAAGGCACCGAATATCACCCATGCGTTGCAAATATTTGTTGATAATCATGAGATATAGTATTGCGTTAGACGAATAAGTTATAAAGTTCTTATACGACATGTAAAGCCTGATTGTTTCATTGATCACGTTTCCGCCTTTTCGGTAAAAGGTGCGGAGCGGAGCTTTATGGTTAATGGCGCGAACAACTACTGCTCTATGTCACAATGCTTGTGGTAGTGATAATATTTTTACGCAGAATATGCCCGCTTTTGAGGTATGACCCTTCCGTCAGAATTTTATGCCGCATCGAATGAACTAGAGATACCGTGCTGGCTGGTTCTTGAAGCGGTCAGCCGGTTCGGCCATCATTTTTAGGTAATCGCTTTGGAACGCAACCGCACAGGTCTCTAGTTCGCATGCCGCGGTGCGGAAACCTGACATAAGGGTACACGCCCTTTTTTAGAGAGGGCGCCTCTTCGCAAGGAGTACCCTACATTTGAGGCCTATTGACGTGAGCAACAGCTCTATGAGAATATAGCGACGGACTACGGGAAAGTACCATAACCTGGCGTCATGACCAACCTAATACGCACATAACTGATGCCTTTACAATTTTGGATGATTGAGAAGCGCCACCCTCATTCAGGGTGAAGTAAAGTTCATTTTCATTCTCAATCCATCGGGATTACAGAAAATACTATAGATCACAATGATAACAGAAACCACGTAGGAAAACAAGCACTTTATTCCACTTGAGTGCGAAATAATGGAACATGGAATTCCCTAGAATACTGTTCGTAAAAGCGAATATGAAATACTATGGTGCCTAATGACTGGCCCCACACCGCACTACCTCATAAACTCATCCATGATTAACGTCTTAAAAGATGAAGAAATGAGTCAACGAGGGTGTCTCAGTACGTGGTGCTTCTTCTCGTGATGCTAGTGAACCGTGTGATGGGCTTTGTGATGATGCTCGTGGTGGTGTCCGTGATGCTCTGGTTCGCTCTCGGAAGAGCTGGACGAACTCGAGGTGTCGTTGGCTTTCACATGCTCATGATGATGCTTGTGGTGCTTCTTCTCGTGGTGCTTGTGAACCGTGTGATGGGCCTTGTGATGGTGCTCGTGGTGGTGTCCGTGATGCTCTGGCTCGCTCTCGGAAGAGCTGGACGAACTCGAGGTCTCGTTGGCTTTCACATGCTCATGATGATGCTTTTGGTGCTTCTTCTCGTGTTGCTTGTGAACGCTGTGATGGGCCTTGTGATGATGCTCGTGGTGGTGTCCGTGATGCTCTGGTTCGCTCTCGGAAGAGCTGGACGAACTCGAGGTCTCGTTGGCTTTCACATGCTCATGATGATGCTTGTGGTGCTTCTTCTCGTGATGCTTGTGAACCGTGTGATGGGCTTTGTGATGATGCTCGTGGTGGTGCCCGTGATGCTCTGGTTCGCTCTCGGAAGAGCTGGACAAACTCGAGGTCTCGTTGGCTTTCACATGCTCATGATGATGCTTGTGGTGCTTCTTCTCGTGTTGCTTGTGAACGCTGTGATGGGCCTTGTGATGATGCTCGTGGTGGTGTGCGTGATGCTCTGGCTCGCTCTCGGAAGAGCTGGACGAACTCGAGGTCTCGTTGGCTTTCACATGCTCATGATGATGCTTGTGGTGCTTCTTCTCGTGTTGCTTGTGAACGCTGTGATGGGCCTTGTGATGATGCTCGTGGTGGTGTCCGTGATGCTCTGGCTCGCTCTCGGAAGAGCTGGACGAACTCGAGGTCTCGTTGGCTTTCACATGCTCATGATGATGCTTGTGGTGCTTCTTCTCGTGTTGCTTGTGAACGCTGTGATGGGCCTTGTGATGATGCTCGTGGTGGTGTCCGTGATGCTCTGGCTCGCTCTCGGAAGAGCTGGACGAACTCGAGGTCTCGTTGGCTTTCACATGCTCATGATGATGCTTGTGGTGCTTCTTCTCGTGGTGCTTGTGAACCGTGTGATGGGCCTTGAGATGGTGCTCGTGGTGGTGTCCGTGATGCTCTGGCTCGCTCTCGGAAGAGCTGGACGAACTCGAGGTCTCGTTGGCTTTCACATGCTCATGATGATGCTTGTGGTGCTTCTTCTCGTGTTGCTTGTGAACGCTGTGATGGGCCTTGTGATGATGCTCGTGGTGGTGTCCGTGATGCTCTGGCTCGCTCTCGGAAGAGCTAGACGAACTCGAGGTCTCGTTGGCTTTCACATGCTCATGATGATGCTTGTGGTGCTTCTTCTCGTGTTGCTTGTGAACGCTGTGATGGGCCTTGTGATGATGCTCGTGGTGGTGTCCGTGATGCTCTGGCTCGCTCTCGGAAGAGCTGGACGAACTCGAGGTCTCGTTGGCTTTCACATGCTCATGATGATGCTTGTGGTGCTTCTTCTCGTGTTGCTTGTGAACGCTGTGATGGGCCTTGTGATGATGCTCGTGGTGGTGTCCGTGATGCTCTGGCTCGCTCTCGGAAGAGCTGGACGAACTCGAGGTCTCGTTGGCTTTCACATGCTCATGATGATGCTTGTGGTGCTTCTTCTCGTGGTGCTTGTGAACCGTGTGATGGGCCTTGTGATGGTGCTCGTGGTGGTGTCCGTGATGCTCTGGCTCGCTTTCGGAAGAGCTGGACGAACTCGAGGTCTCGTTGGCTTTCACATGCTCATGATGATGCTTGTGGTGCTTCTTCTCGTGATGCTTGTGAACCGTGTGATGGGCTTTGTGATGATGCTCGTGGTGGTGTCCGTGATGCTCTGGCTCGCTCTCGGAAGAGCTGGACGAACTCGAGGTCTCGTTGGCTTTCACATGCTCATGATGATGCTTGTGGTGCTTCTTCTCGTGGTGCTTGTGAACCGTGTGATGGGCCTTGTGATGGTGCTCGTGGTGGTGTCCGTGATGCTCTGGCTCGCTCTCGGAAGAGCTGGACGAACTCGAGGTCTCGTTGGCTTTCACATGCTCATGATGATGCTTTTGGTGCTTCTTCTCGTGTTGCTTGTGAACGCTGTGATGGGCCTTGTGATGATGCTCGTGGTGGTGTCCGTGATGCTCTGGTTCGCTCTCGGAAGAGCTGGACGAACTCGAGGTCTCGTTGGCTTTCACATGCTCATGATGGTGCTTATGGTGCTTCTTCTCGTGGTGCTTGTGAACCGTGTGATGGGCTTTGTGATGATGCTCGTGGTGGTGTCCGTGATGCTCTGGCTCACTCTCGGAAGAGCTGGACGAGCTCGAGGTCTCGTTGGCTTTCACGTGTCGTTCACTATGGTGTCGTGTAGTTGACTTGTGAGATCTCTGGAAGTTACTTTGCTTGTCACATGTCTTGAAACTTGAATTTTTCTGCATAAAATTACAAATCTATTGGGAATGAATTGCTAACCCTACCGGCTTTGATTTCCTTGTAGACTTTCGAGCTCCTCTCTCTGTACATGGATCGACTAACTTCAGGAAACCTGCAGTGTTCGCATTTTTAACTTACTTTGTTGACTAATGATCTCTTATTTGGTAGTTTACCTGCGAAATCGAGATGCTCGTCGTGAACGCTTTTTCTAAATCTATCGAAACCACAGGAGCGACGATGCGTTTCTGGCAATTCCTTTATGGCTGCTGTGGCTTCTTTAGTATTGAGGCTAGATCCATTGCTTGCGTGACGTTGGAATATTCTCTCTACAATATATGTATGTCACCGAGGATTGCTTATCATAGCAGACCAAATAACGAATCGGTGAAGCGGGTGCCTATCTCAGAATAGGAATATGTTTTTCGTTGTTAGAAAGTACACCTTGAAAGGTGGTCTTGCATATGAAAAATGATGTAGAAGGGCTCACTTCACCCAATAGCTTTGAGCATCAAACGATTTACTGTAGTACTCGTATGGAGTAGTGAGCGGTGTACCGAATGTTATCCCATCCACTTTCTAATGGCTCCTATCAGCCCGTGTGAGCCCTTATCAGTTTTGAGAGGTCACCATTACGGTCTCGTACCCTGCAGTACCTGCAGTGTGAACATTCCACTATTAGCCAGAAGAGCGAGGCGGATTTGGCGACTTTCGCCTTTTGACGCTCCTTATCGAGTCTTATTAACCATTATCGACGTGGATCATCCACCTTTAATGTCTACCTCTCACCTCTCATAACACCTATGAGTGTCAGCGCCCTAGGGTCAGCTCGCAGGTCAAAAAAGTATGCTGACATTCACCTTTACAGGCTCCTTATCGGCCCTAATCAACTGCTATCACTTTCGGTCCATCATCACTGAGGTCTTCTTAACACCCCCTACATCACTTGTGAAATTCGGGGTCTGGTTTACTGCGACGCGGGACATGAATTTGCTGTCAGACACATACACAAACCAACGGACACATTGAGCC
Source organism: Trichostrongylus colubriformis (assembly GCA_963978905.1). Taxonomy (NCBI): domain Eukaryota; kingdom Metazoa; phylum Nematoda; class Chromadorea; order Rhabditida; family Trichostrongylidae; genus Trichostrongylus; species Trichostrongylus colubriformis. The sequence continues at coordinate 32,816,770 of OZ022258.1, forward strand.
GATTATGTATACTAGGATAGGCCAGTATAAGTGGATGGAACTAAGCTAACAAGGGAAGGACCCCAGGTCGATGTGGCCATTCGGGATGGGATACATGTGGCACGACGTATTTTCGGACGCTGATCTCGAATCTGCATTCCAAATTTGCAAAACGATTCTCTGAGCGGAGTTATGGAGGTTTTTTTAAATGAACGATTCATAAGCATGGCCGCTGCTCAGCACTCAACGGCCTCAGCGGCTCAGTGGTAGTGCTCCGGATCTGCAGGATAGCGATCTAGGGTTTGCTCCCCGCCAGTGCGGGTTTTTTTGCATTTTGTGTTTCATTGTCAGTAAGTGCTTTTCTTACACTTCTGGACGTTTCCTTGGACTGGTACTAACACACCCATCATTTACTCTGCCACTTTATTTATAACTGCTAACATTACTCACAAGGGAGGGATACCAAGTCGTAGAGAGTCCCAAACCACACGAATTAGGCGTTTTTGCGTGAAAAGATTATGATATTCGGGCACAGGAGGTCGCATTACCCCTCTGTGCAAATTTTCAGCCAAATCCAGTTTTTGGTCCAACTTCGGAAAATTGGGGGTGGCCAGGTTATAAAGTGGTAGATTTTGAATTTTCTTCTACAGAAAACCCAGCAACCTGAACAAGATAGCCTACACATACCTTTTACACTTGCCCATCGCACTAAATGTACGAAATAAGCGTCAATTAGGAGCATTTCCTAGACGACTTCTCAACGACTTCTCCTTTGTTCAATGGGCTGCCACCCTATGGCCCGTGAATTTTTCCGAAATTTGGTCAAATTCTCGAATTGGCTAAAAACTTGTCTTCTGGGGTAATTTGACTCCCTAAACACGAAAATCTCCCTGGTTTTGCGCAAGAAGGTCTGGCTCGCGTGCTATGGGCTTCCAAACCTACCATAATAGTATTGTTTTTTTCAAAAAACCTCCATAACTCCGCTCAGAGAATCGTTTTGCAAATTTCGAATACAGATTCGAGATCAGCGTCCGAAAGTACGTCGGATTATATGTATCCCATTCCGAATGGCCACTTCGACCTGTGGTCCTTCCCTTGTAAGAATTAACGCGTTCTGGCCAATACAATGACTTGTGAAATATTTTGGAAATGTGAAATTCAGCAAAAAATGCTCAAATAATACGAAAAAAATAATACTCACTTAAATGCTTTACGGTGAGTAGGGGTTCCCGTGTCATGCCGTGAGATTCTCCGCTGAAAAGGAATGCTGCGCATTAGTGAGGCGGCTTCTTATAGTAGAGAAAACCACCTATCAGCGGCTGATTTTATTGCTCAGAGGCAGCGATAACCGCGATCGTAAGCGAATTTGCTTGCGTATGTCCGCAATTTCCAGCATCCGTGCTGCCGTATCAGTAACATACCTATTTTGGGTGATTTTGCGAATACGGAGCTTTTTTTTCGACTCGGGCCCAACCTCCCAGCATCACGCTGGATTTTTGAGACCGCCCGCAGAACCATTGTGATTCTGTGCTGATGGGCTGTAAAGAAAACAAGAACTTTGCATGACAGTAGTATGAAACGAGGGAAGAATCAAAATAATGATTTTAGAATGCCGAACCTGCCACTATTCAGTCTATTTCCATTAATATGACTTCCCTAAGCGACTGCGCGACAGTCGAGGTCTCACCTTTGCCAGCTTATACACTATAATTTCCCAAGAACGAAATGATATGCACACCTGAGCTCATGACCGGGCTTTTTCATTCGTGTTAATTCAAAAATATTGGTTTAAAATTGATAATTAGGGACGGGTGAAAATGACTCACTGCGTTTCTGGGACGCATCAGTGAAGATCACTTCGCACAAATTGGCAGGTTAGGCCAAGACAGAGTATCCACTTCTTTTCTACAAGTATACGAAAACCCTTGTCTACAACGCCCATCGTATTCAAAATATGGATTGATCCACTATCATTGACGAGCTTAAACGAGACTTACAATACACATCGAAGCAGAGGAATGCTTAGTTAGGCTGCTTTTATACTCTGCGGCATCGGTGCCGGCACCGGCGGCGACGTTGGCAACCAAATGCCTGCCACCGCAACGCCGGCACTACTGCAACCCGTTCTGTTTATAACGCTCGAATGAACCATACTACAGTAGCGATGATCGTGGGGAAGCCAGCGTGAATCCGTGGCGGAAGCCCACGGTAAATTGTAGCTGATGCCTGCACGATCTTGCACAGTCCGGAACTATGCCAATCTTCCGCCGAAGTTTGAATCTCGCCACAGACTGACGAACTTTCGCCACGATTGAAAGTCACAGATGGAGCGTGTTGCAATGGTGGTGGCGTTGTCGACGCCGGTACTGTGAAGTATTGAAGCGGCCTTACTCGGTCAGATTCTATTAGGTTGAACCATAATTTCTGTTACACTTTTTATTTTTCTTGGAGAAAACTGTGGAAGCTTCTGGAATATTCGGTAGTGAGGGGTATGTAAAGCGAGTGAAAAGCACCACTGATTAACACAATCATATTCTCTATGGCTTCATCTAGCACTGGATCTACGACAATTTCGCGAGAGGTACGAAATTCACGAAGACCGCCCCGGTTCCTCAGCATGCAAGGCCACTAACCGAATCTACCAGTCGATGGGCCCAGGTACTGTCTCTCATATGGCGGCTACCCGTGGCTTGATCGACTCAAATTGGAACAGAAAAAAATTCAAAAAATTGCAAAGAGAATTTTTTTTGAAATTTTCAAAAAAAGGAGTTGTTACCATCCAACACGACAGTCACTGCCGATCTCTACTGCAGGCAATTGGACACCGTAGCCGCAAAACTTACCGGGAAAATGGCCCGAGACTTCTTCCTCCACGACAACGCTCGCACACATGTGGCAGAGTTGGCGTGTCAAAGGATCTAGGACCTTGGTTGGACGAGGCTCCCCCATCCACCATAATCTCCGGACATGGCCCCAACTGACTACCACCTATTCCGATCTCTCAAAATCGACCTCCATTCCTTCAACCAGAAATCTCCAGACTTCTACAAGCAAGGCATCTATTATCCCCCACTCGCTGGCTATATTGTTGATAATAATGGTACATATTTTGTTGACTGAAGTTAGACACAAGTAAATAAATAATACAGAAAAATAAATTTGAAATTTTTCGTCACTGTGTAACAGAAATTATGGTTCGACCTAACACCCTCTTCAGCTTTGAAAACATTGTCATGGTCAGAAACTGACTTTTGCGATTTGGATAGCGTCCCTACGTTCCACGAGCCAACTGAGGTGTTAGAGGCACACCACGCGATAATCAGATTAGTGGCTACTTTCTTTGGTCAAATAGGTCCATGGATAACTGCCCACGCTGCACCTTTGTTGCGCCTGCACGGTGCACCCTCACGGTGTTGTGCCTGCTTGAACACAATCGAGCCACGCCTACCCAACCGAACACTTCTAGTTCTTGACGAACAAATTTCCAACGTGGCGCTCACTTCGATGAGCAAACCTGCGATAAGAGAAGCTATTTTGATGAAAGCAGCCATTTCGATGATGGAAGCAGCTTTTACATTGGAAATTGTTCGTCTGAGCCCAGGTGTGATTTGGTTGAGTGGGCGTGACTCGATTGTGTTCAAGCAGGCACAACACCATTGAGGGTGCAAGGGTGCACCATGCAGCCGCAACAAAGACAGTCTGAGCATTTATCCGAGGAACGCTTGCCCCAAGAAAGTAAACCACTAACTTCTTTATCGCGTGGTGTGCCTTTTAGTGTTAATAGAGCGCCATCAGAGTTCGTGCTAGTTCATTTGGAAGGTAGTACGGACTCATAGTTTTTAGGAATATAGGATGGGAACATCGATTCAACTTGTGCTAAGGCATCGCTGCCACTGGGCAAAGCTGAAGAGAAAGGGAAAAGAAAGAAAAAAAGCGCTTTTCTTCCTCCGCTACCTGAGCTTGACGCACTTCCGCTGAAAGTGCTTGGATGGGATGCAACCTTTCGATAACGTGCCATGGAAGAGTTTGGGTGTCGAAAGTTTTCAATGCTCAACTCTAATTATCAATTATCCACACCAGAGATTCCGTATCGTTATCAAACTGCTCAGCGTAATAATTTGTCACAAATCGTTTGAATCACGTGGGTTCCCCTTCCAAACCATCACGAATCATCCCTCCAATGTCTGAATGCCTTCGATCAAAAATTCGTGAATAAATCCAAACTGCTTACAGATCTTGGCAAAATGTGAGCATATGAGAGCGGCCATTTGACGGCTGAGATCTGTCTTTGGTTTTTATCGCTTCTACGCGGCAAAGCAATTACAGGTGTTAAGTGACACAATTCCATGATAAGGAGCCGCGTAGCATCAAACCATTAGAAATTTTTATAGTGTGGACTCCACCCTGCACATGAAAAGGGTCGTACTTTGCCTGATACAGAGAAAAGCGCCTGAAACAAGGGCATGTATTATATGTATAATAAATAACGGATCTAATGATAAGGCACTGTAATACGATAATATACATATATATATATATATATATGTATATGCCTTTGACGTCCGTGATCTACCGTCAGTGAAATCCCGACTTTGACCGTAGTTTGATTTGTTGAAAGGAGGTCCGAGATCGGCGGAGATCTTTCATTTTTGGCTTCTCCACTGGCCAATATCATCACACTATCTTCTCCCACCTAGAGTCATAGGTCCGTCGTGCGAGTATTTCCCACGCCTTATGTGCTTTATTGATCGCTCTTTATGAGATGCCTACCGATTACTTTTTCTTAACGACATAACGCATACACGGAGAAAGGACCACGCAGTTTCCGTGAGTGTCATACTGAATAGGATACAACACAAGTGCCGGTTGGGTTATCACACAGATACGTCTACGTCACGCACAGGTCGTCTTGGGAATTGATGCACTTCATCGGGTCAGGAGCGCAGTTTGCATGGCAGGTAAAGTCAGAGCACAGGATCCGCACTGTTGAGCCTTCATTTAAAACCACTGCGCCAGGGCTTATCCTAGGAAGTCACCAGTGCACGCAAGCCCAACGGTGAGCCCTACGGTTGTCGCGACACAGAGGAAGCTGGAAGGCTATGTGGGTACTGCTCCCAGAACTCATAGCTACAACAATTGAATTTTGCGGAGTATTTCAGCACATACCCTCATGTCTCGCATCGACGAACATAGACAAACTTCCGATGTGGTCATAGGCTGATGCACAAACACACTTTTGAAGCGAGGTCACTGTGTGCAGTCCTCATGCGTTTCTCGAGAGTCAAACTGTCTGATTATAGGATTTTTAGTGCAACACGCAGTCAACCGATAACCGAACGATCTTCAAACTTGATAAGGATCACTATGCGATCGAGTGTCGTAAAGATCAAAATTCAACCACTGTTGTCACGCAACAACGAACAGATGTTGCCCACATTTTGTTTTCTCTTGACTCGATCCAACTATGCATACAAACAGAAAGACATTTTGAGAATATTACTTTTATTTCCCAAAGAAACATAAAACCGTGAAAATATCAGACGCTATGAGAATGTGGAAGGAGAGGGACGATGTGTGTATACTGGATCGATACACCTAAATCCACAGCCCAGCACAATCAAGGAAAGCCACTGAGGAATGGGACGAGAGAACGATTAGGAGCCAGTCGACATAGGCCTAGAAAGGTAGGCGCTTTGAAGTGAATGAACGACTTCTGCCCCCTCCTGCACGTATCCACACAGCGCCAGGATTGTATTATTCTACAACATGAGTGACTGAACACAACAAATGACAGACTAGGATATGACTTTTATAGTACACGGCAGATGATCATACCATGCCGGATCAGCATGACCGGAATGAAAAATAACAAAAAGATGAGCAATCGAAAAGTTGTGATTGAAAAACGAATCAGAACTGGCTAAATTTCATCTTGTTATGATCGCCAGCGGATAGATAATCGTTCAAAAATCCCACTCAAAGAGAAGTAAAAAACTACATGTACGTTTGTGACACTTATTCTGACCCAAGCATAACTCTACATTAACTCATTTTTGTGATTTTTGTTAAGTCCTCAGCATTCACTTAAGAAGAGGTGCTATGAACAGAGAAAGGCAAACCAAACAAGTATAGATAACGGCTCTTGTGCAAATGCACCACCACCCTTTCAGATCTACCCCGCCTATTCCTTAGCGCAATTGAGAATTCCTCGACCTAACTTTCATTACTTCTTTACATTCTTACTCGACTTGTACTCGTTGCTGAGCTCGTGGATTCGGGGCAAACAAGCTATCATTGACTCGCCACTGAAGCGGCGAGCCAAGAGTGGCGCGCGAATTACAAGAGACGGGGGATGTCGCCAAATCGTTGCTTGGCTCGTCACATTGGGGTAGACTGCGACCCTTGTACTTCCCGTAGAGCGATGCCCATGAACATAAGAAAGCTCACGTGATACCAACCCTAGATGCAGCCACATAATAATATGCGATTGGAAACGACAACACAAGCCGATCACCCCTTAGTTCATCCCTGCCCCCTAGCTGTCGCCTGATTTTCGCCCGAATGCCCACTGCACTTAACGTTGGTTCTCCTTTCAATCATGCGTAGTGCATTCCGCAGGTAGTTCGCCATATGCTTTTTCTTAAGCGGAGGCAGAGCGACGAACCGGGAGAGAGTGTGCGACCAGACTCAAGAGCCGTTGTCCATAATCCTCTGATTTACTTTCCTCCTACGAACATGGCATTGAATCAAAAAAAAAACCCATACTTTCCCTATTCCAGTGCAGGCTACTGCGTATATCACAGAAGTGAACAAAAGATGCAACGATAAAGCAAAGAACGGCACGTCCCACCATGAAGTCTATAGCTACTGAAACACACCTGAAGCTGCCGTCGGATTACGCGTTTTTGCGGTGTCGCACTTTCGCACGCGATACCGCGACCTTGAGGTCTTTCATTGCCGCACCTCGCGTGCGGAGCCGTGACATCGCGAAGTTTGACGATTGCTTAAATGCATTCTAACGCTGGTATTGCGAGAAAAAGCCAGGCGATGAGATATACCAAACCATTCCTCTCACTGAGGACTAAACTGCCGGAGAGCAAAATCTGAGAGCCCACGGTGAATTATATATTTTCTCGCCATAGTGTGTACAAGCAAGTGAAGGGGGACAGTGCCACGTTATGTTCCTACCTTCACAAACAATTAGCACTAGAAGACGCAGGCACCAACCTCGGTAGTGCTCGGTCGCATGACCTGCAAGCGTCATATTATAGAACCATGATAAATATGAGATAAGGCATCCTTTCAATAAAGCAAATTAAGGTATGTGTATGATCAACGTAGCTACACCCAAATTTCAACTGATCCATATATGCATAAATCACTTAATTCACTACATCGTAAAGAAATGAGGCAAGATAAAATCTGACGAAAAACGCGAAAACGGAACAGATCACTTGTATTGAAAGAAGGATGTTAGTAAGAGTTCGCTCGTGGAGCGGACCTGCAAACTTCAGCACCAGATTCAAGATGGTCAGGTTGTTGATTTCTTGCCATCTGCAAATTCTTCAATACTCTAGAATGAGATAAGAACAATAACCTAAAGACTTTCCTATGAAATCTCAAGAGCGAACTTCCAGATTCATTTCTTCAAGAAAAAGGCAAACTTGCAGATTCGCTTTTTCGACACTATTTTGGAAAGCCTATTCCACATCTTTGCCAACCTGTCCAGAATGATTTATACCGTGAGAGAAATGGCCTGTGCCGATGAAACTAAACCCGCATAGTTAGTCAAGATATCCAGTTTTCGCCATTCATCGATAGGGCTGTTTTGAGAATAGCGGTCAGCCACCACAAGTCATTGAACGAGCTCAGTATGCATTCGAGCATTTCACAAGTTTCAGTGAAACTCAGAACTGAAATTTCAACGAAAGAAGAGCCCTCTTTCAAGCAGATTACTCTTACCTATTCAGAACAAATAATATATTAACCTAACTCCCTGTAACACTGCTCAAGCTACTCAAGCTATAAAGGATTTTCAAATACGTGTAGATTTGTGATGTACGTTCCAGTCTTTCCCAAGAATGCCGCATTTTTTGAGATAGCAATCGTGAACATATCTATACAGAAACTGGACAACAAACCTTTCGCCGTCTTTTTCAAATTTCTTGGTATATAGCAATCCACATGTGGAAAGCAGTCTGAGTGAGATCCTACCCAACAGCTTCAAGTCACCTTCCTTGAACTGAGCCACACTCATGCCAACCTAGAACGACTTTATACCCAGCATAATCATTTCTACAATATTAATGAAAAGCCCTGATTGTCTTCAGTAACGGACGAAAATGTGGATTGATACTCTAGCAAAAAAAAAAGCTTGCAACATGCAGAAACAACCACTACTCTGGTCATCGGAAAATGAATAACACTAACAGTATTCGTAGTCCCATCGAATTTGGGCAGACGATGCCTCGGGCATGGTACCAACTTGAACAATTGAGGTATGGAGTAAAGGAAGTTGAACACCTATAATGTGCACAGCGCTTGGATTACCAGAAGTTCTTCACAATTCAAAGAACGACTGAGTGGAAGATAATTTCAGGTTACCTGTGGTATTAGGAAGAGAATCATCGTTTTACTAAAATGGCCCAGAATTGATACTACGGCAAGTGTCATTCCTGCCCAGTAGCAGAATGTATCACCAACAAATACACGTGCAGGGTACTAAAAAATACCATGAAATATTAAGGGAACATTGTGGAAGGGATTATTTGCTAACGGATTGACCCAAATACACAAACTGTCGCGGACTGTGCCTGTAAACTTCGACGCAAAACCGAATCTTAAACAATCTAAGAGACATTGAAAGAATTTTCCCAACAAACGTATTAGAAAGGCGAAAGGAAGGCCCGTAATGTGAATAAAGAGTGATCTGAAGCAAAAACACTTGCATTATTGAACTGGAACAAAGCAGACGTACATGCGAGAAAAGGTATAAGAAAATACAGAGACAACATGTTATCCCAGCTTTCATCCAAACGACCAATCTGAAGAATCGTTCCGTGTCAATCATATAATACAAGCCATAATAGAGACAGAGACAACGTAGACTAACCTGCACCAAGTTGTAAACGATCACACTCATTGCCAAGATAATGGCTTGTCCACTTTCTAGTCCATTAATTCCTGAAGGTTGGATTAATAGGACCTTCATAATAAGAGTGAAGCGATAATAAGTTCTCGAGATTAGAAAACTGGCTAAGCACAGCCAAGGTATACAATGTGTAAGCGCGATTAAACATAAACAAATACTACTTTTGCATATCAAAATTTCAAGGGTATAAAGTGCAAAAACCTGCTGATTCCGTCTGAAGCCATGAAAAAAGCCTGCGCATTCTAATGTTGTTGTTTCGGACACAACCCACGAATGCAGTGTACGCTACTCTTGAATTTTGATGGGGTAGTCACTCATGAGACAATTAAATAACGTACCAGCGAGAATGTTGATGGCATTAGTACAGAATACGACCACCATACACATAAATACATAGTAGAAGATATTTATATCAACAGCAGAGGGGATACTTGGAAAAACGGAAGGAGGAACCACCGATGACAGCAAAGTACGCACCGCAGAAGGTATTATCACAGTAGTCGAACCTCCTGAACTCATGCAATAATTTGGTTCAGTTATAGATTATTACCACTTCTATATAAAGCGTTTGCCTCACAAACTTCCCCATTACCCTAATAACAATATGGAATGGCCGGATCAGACTTTAGATGGCTTAGGCGAGGGTTGAGGAGGGAGGAGTATTATGTAAGCACACGAACACGGCTAAACCTTTCACGATAGCAGGCATGAATTTTTGATAGACAAAGGTGAAAAAATATTGATTTGATACCGAAACGTCCCAGTAGTCTACTAAGGTGGGTGCTGCTCACGGTATTTGAAACCTGACTGGGCAAGTCTGGAACCAAAAATTCGCCAATGTTCAGAAACAGCGTGGAACGGGGAAATAAAAAGTAGCAGTGAACCGTATTCAAAAATAACTGTGCTTCCAGATAGGAAGGGTGCAGCCATAGGCCATGAGTCACAAATCGATGTTAAAGGCACCTTCCGCGATTACCTTGAGTGGGTTTGAGAGCTGAATTATGAAATTAGAGGTGCTGAAGAATACTCCGAGAAAGCAAAATCCGAAAGAAGCCCCCGAAAATGGCAAGAATGAGGCCTCCTGACATCTGGCCTGGTACGAGTTACCGCGTGTAAACGAGCCTTCGAATCAGTTCCCGTTGGATGGTATCATGAGGAACATTGAGATATTACTTGTTTTCCCAAGTAAACGTTCCATTAACTAGCGGGATTTCTTCTTTATCTCATCTTACGCAGAATCACCACTCATCATCGCTTTTTCCAACGTGGCCCACGTAAACGCCACGTTGGAAAAAGCTTCGTCCAATGCCGGGTGGGGTCGCAGTTGATAGGCGGGGTCACAGTTGCTTACCGCGGGTTTAGCAGTGCCAGTAGGCCTTATGGCGCCGTTCGAAGGGTACGGCCTAGACAGTTACCCGGGGGTCTATCGGCTGCGGCAGGATGAATACGTGGTGCGTTTATCGCGGAAAGTGCCTTTAACTGAAATTATCGGTTTTTCGTACCAAGGGGCAAGTGGATCACGGAAATAAAGGAATGAGATCATGGAGTTACTACCCAAACTGTTCCAAAATTGGAAAAGTGCTGAATGTTGTTGATCCGAGCCGTGCACTGTTCAGCGCTAAAGCAATCGAAGACAACCCTGATTATGCTATAGTTGCTAGCATATGGATAACGGTCACTTAAGGTCAAAACAGTCAAAACACAAAAAGTCCTGTTAACAGAACGGAGAGAGTACTTTGGTATTATCCTCTAACATTGTACATACAATGATCGCAAAAGAATAAAGCACCTGGAAGTTAACAAAACGGAAAATCTCACCTGACACGTAGTAAACCATGAGAATAGGTAGCGACGAAAGCGTAGGAAAAGCCAATTTGTGGCGCCATTTCAGGTCCAGCATATCATCAGCAAATCCCAACAGAATGGCCGTACATATAGATATCAATGCAGACAGAAATGAAAGGAACTTCGCATAAGGAAAGGCACTGCTAAAACGGAATGACTGAAAAAGAAAAAGAAAACCTTGGAAGCACTCCATTCTTAAATGTTTTCTTGAGGAAAGGATTTACAATGTGGGTTCCTGAATCGTCAGTATTCCACTCAATTAACCCATCAACAAGCCTTATTTGAGGAGCTTTGAAAAATTTAAATTCTTAGCTACCGTTAAAAAGGAAAGGGAGAACTGAAAGCCCACAAAAGTTCAGAAAAAACACATTAAGTTCAACCCAGGTCTAAAAGCCAGAAAGCCACATACAAGATCACTGTATATTGTTGTACCTTTAGTGGAAAGTAGTGAGTTAATCCAAAACGAACAATAGAATAAACGGCATGAGAGCCGAAGTGATCGGAAACTTAATTCGTACATCCAGAAAGCAAATAAATTTTAAAGACACCAGGAGGGGGTAATTTTGGCTTACTGTAGAACAGACGTAGTGTGGACGAGTTTGAGTGGCCGCCATTGCACAAACTCGCCAATTTAACGCCTTGGCATGGTGCCAAAAGAGGATGGTTCTAGTATAGATTTGTTTTTTTCTTTTTAGTTTTTACTTTGTTCTTTTATATTGTTTCTAGATGTACTTACGGGTCAAATAAAGTCGGGGGGGGGGGGAAGACGCAAGATTTTCACCCACGTCAAAGCTTCTTTCCCTTCCTAGGGTTAGGCTAAAGCAGATGAGACCTATGCTTTGACAGATGCTTTTTAATGTGGGAGGAGGGGATATCAATTTTAGCCTAAGCCTAGTAAGGGAAAGGAGCTTCGACGTCGACGCGAAGTTGCGTCTCCCCCCGACTTTATTTGACCCTTCTGAGATTTTCAGGTATAGAAATGCACAATTAAGAAGATCCATAAGTAAACAAGTAAAATATGTCACTAGAAAACAGTCTTAAGAGGAAATAATTCAAAAATAAGGTTACATCAGGCCGAAGACAAGCTTTAAAATGAACGAAGCGTGGCTCGGCCATGGAAGCTTGCAGTTCGGACGGAAGCGCGCCCTGGGGGCAAATAGCGCATTATGGCGCGTTTTTCAACGCCGGTTTCGTTACACATTGTATCTACCGAACCCATATGTTTGTTTTCAGACGCCATTGTTTTTGTAAACGTTATTCCGCCCTTGCCCCCCTCCCGGTGCCTTTAAGTAACAGGCACAAATGAGCACGTGAGGCTTTTATTCTGCTAAAGGATCCAAAGAAGTGCTATGCCTTTTCGGAAGCGAAAAATGCAAACTTACGCGGCTCCTATCCATTCGATAAATGGGAACGGAATAAAAACGAACATGACAATGAGATAAGCGGCAGCACAAATGACTCCCATTGGCTCCGGTATAGGATCATCAGTCTTCTGAAGAATTCAGAGAGGAATTCCCAGGATTACCTTTACATTATGATAGACTATGCAAAGCCGTCCCACGTTTGTGCTAGTTGAATCATTGGTTACTTTCCTCAATGCAATACTTGTATACAATGAATAATGCAACATCTAATAATTTGACAAACCCACTGTGTTTCAGAACCTAGTAAACCTAAGGAATAAAAAAACCTTAAGTATAAAATCCAGCAAAATTACCTTGCACTGATCGTTTCCATACATTTTTCGACTGATGAAAATAGGAATGTACTCTTTTATGAGGCCTCTGCATACAACGTAGCCTAACACAGATAGAAGTACGTTCACCATAGCTATCAATACAGTCATCCTTCCTGTGATTGCAAGTCTGCGGTTACTTGAGGTACAGTTATTTCGTGAACAAAGAGAAACTAAATTCGTTTTTGTCAGAACGAACGCGCATTGATGAGACATGAGAGGAACTTACGTCTAGAAGTTTCATGAAATATTACTAAAGGGATCATTGAAGCAAGGTGAGAGAAAGGGCACTACTATAGGTGAATAGGGGTGATGGGAACGTACTCCTGTGCTGTAGCCCCTCACCTGAAAATATTCCCTTGGCTGAGTTAGCACCATCAAAACAATAACAAACTTAATAAAGTGAATCCCCGAACAACACGTGAAACAAAGGAACTCTCCTCCCCTATACACATGAGGATGAGCAGGCAATTGCACCAGTCAGAACCATTTCAGGTAAAGTGAGGATAACCCAAAACCCACTGCCATCATATTACCATTGAATACCCAAGAAGGCTTTTTTTGGAGTATGGAACCGAAGTGCTGCTGCGATAGGCTATTTACAAACCGTATCAATAAATAACCTGAAGCCCCGTACGTGCACCCAACACCCACCATGGTTGGAAGCTCAAAACCGGGGACCAAAACACGACGGCATAATAATTACGATTCGATATGGATATGGACAATACACTTCATGTTCCGCGAACATTTGGTGCATTTGGCGTAATTTTAGTGCGCGATGCTTGTCACACACGTGTGGCAGTATTTGACGCCACTTTTTTTTTATAAACGCTGAGGCTTTATGTGGTGGATTTGTACGTTATGTTATGAATAATAACTTACGTGCAGTTTTTCTAGAAGCTTAATGAATGCTTTGTTGCAAACCCGTGACCTAGGGAAATGTTGATTAGACAAGATACACCTTCATTTGTGTTGCATTTTGACTGCTGCTTAGACCTACATTCCGAAAAAATGCAGGGCGAGTTCTCAGGGATCGGCACCTCCTTTTTATGACTATCAACCTAGCGTTGCCCGAGGCCCACTGTCCCTTTGACTTACACAATTTTCCATTAAATGTGGTGTTGCGTAATGAATGCGCTACATTTTACTGTTAGGAGTGCACATTTCATCTTCGCAATACAGGACATTTCAGCAACGAAAGAGATAGCAGATTTTGAGACTAGAGGTTTGCAGTGGGGGGAGGGCTTTAAAGAAGTAAAAATTGCATGCAGCCGTACCCTTCGAATCTTTAGGTTGGGACACACGGATTTTGACCTCAGCCTGCGATCCTGTGACAGCCTGTTGCCTTTATCCCTGTCACATTGAACAATTTGTTCATGTAAATCCTATCTTCTGTACGAATCTACTCCGCTGAATTCGTGAGTAGGTAATGCTACTCGATACCGCGACATAATACTTGGATAATTTTGCCTAGGCTATTGCCTAAGCCTTAATCTGCGGGTTAATTCCACCTCTTTGAAGACACCAGAAGGCGCAAATTAGACAGATTGTTGATTATGGAAATAGGGATGCTGAGCAGCGAAAGTCACGAGAAATAGAACCAGAAAACTTCTCTTTTGCGCATCTCTGCGTCGTTAACCGGGGTAAACTGCAGGCGGGCTGGGTGGCGTGCAAGTGCTCCGATGATCCAGAAGGTCAGGTCACCATTGTTGTTAGGATAGTAATTCATCATAGAAACGACAAAATTAACATTCTTGTGAGAGTAAAACATTGTTTTATGGACTGTTACAGTAACTAGCATCAGCCTTCATCATGCATCGTATCTGCTTTGAGTTCGAAATTATATTTAATGGAAAATGCCTTAACTCAATAACTTAAGTTTTAAATAGTTTTGCGTTTTAACTCTTTTTTTCTGTTTTCTTGTTCACTTCGGCCATCTGGCATTATGCATGCTTGTCATTTAAGAGACAATTTACAATTAACAAATATTCAACTTTACTATATCTTTAATTCACAAATATTTGCCTTCACTCTTCGACTCTCATCTCTGACATAAGTAGACCAGCTTTAACTCTTTTTTTTTCTGTTTTCTTGTTCACTTCGGCCATCTGGCATTATGCATGCTTGTCATTTAAGAAACAATTCACAATTAACAAATATTCAACTTTACTAATCTTTAATTCACAACTCTTCGACTCTCATCTCTGACATAAGTAGACCAGCTACGTAACCGGGTGTATATCATTAGGACAGGAACGTCGCGTGCCGAACACGGCCGCGCGACGTTTCTGTCCTAACGATATACACCCCTACGTAACCAAGGTCTTGAAATTGGTAGTAAATCAATCGTTTTGTTGAGTAACCCACTTTGGTGTCCTGACCCCACACTAATCACCAGAACATGCAGCACAACCCAAGCGGGCTAGAGGCTAAATTCAGGCGGCCTGGAACGATGTCCCGCCCTCGCCGGTAACTTTCGTGGCTGATGAAATGCAGCACGCACGCCTTGGTGCAGGATCGTAATAAGCCTCCAAGCCGCGCTTTTTCAATGCGAGTTTCGCTACATATCACCTCTTCTGGAGTGGAATGTTTGTCTTCAGAGAACATGTAATCACAGTTCTCACTTCCTCCTCGCTCCACCCGGTGCCTTTAAACAGAGCTATACGAAAATATGCCCTTTAAAATACAAGGTGATGGCGTGAGGAGAGGAATAACAGCGCAAAAATTTCTGTATGGCTAAAGGAGGTAGAGTCTTTCGCTAGAGGAGCTACAGAAAATTCATTGCTGCTGTTCACAAGTCAGAGTTTCAAGTTGATTATTCGATTCTTATGGAGAAAATTATGACCGCGTAGGCCTGAATGTGGCCACATTCCATTGTGTATTTCTGTACTGCAATAATCACTTAGTACTTCCTTCCTTTATTTGACAGGGATGTTCACCAAACCTTCACATTAGCAGCCGTAGAGTGAAGAGTTCTCCATTTGAAATTTCTTGGTCAACTATTGATAGATTCTAGAGAATCGTCTGTGATGTTATTCTAGCATTACATCGATAGCTGTGCTAACGTAGTAGAAGGGGGCACTCCTTTGTCGACGTCCGGCGCTTTTTCGCTTTTTTGTCAGTTTTTTAACCTTAGCCTTACTTTAAAGACAGCATTAGGGGTAATGCGATAATGGAGGAATCCCTACAAGAAGTCACTTACATGGTAGTCCTGGGCCTAAGAAGGCTATCTGTGGCGAAATCCCGGTGAAAAAGCGCCCCTCCAAGCTGTAGAAACCCTGCAAAACGCCGCAACCATGCAGCGCTTCCGCCTCTTGGACACAGCGACCCCGCCTCTCGATGACGTAGTTCCCGATTGACTGGGGTGGGAGCGGCCAAGGGGATGCGGCAGGATCGGAGGTTTTGTGGGGCGCTTTCGCAGTTTTAGCTTGAAACTCACTTAAAAAAATAGATGTTGTCGTATTTCCAAACATTCGCCTGTGTTTACTTGGCAACATGCCAATGGAAAACTAGATCAGACTGCTCCCCTCTTGACGGACAGGTCGTCCGCGTCGAGAATCAACAGTGGAAAGGGGGTCCTATTTCTCGGGTTTTGGGCCATTTCCATCCGTTTTTTCTCTACTATCCTGTTACTAGGCATCTCGACTCTCATATGCACTATTTCTTTTACTTTTCGTCCGACTTTCCCCTAATGCTGCCTTAAGGAGAAGCCCCTATCCTCCCTGTTCAGCTCACTTAAAAAATATACGGTTGAGTTAACAAACTGATGATGTAGGGCGATTTTGAATGAGGGACGACAGCGCTGCACTGAGTGCCCCTCGCCTTTCTCCCAACTACATTAACACCCATCTATGTTAGGCCGTGGTCGTACGCTACGTGTCTGCGTCAATTGACGCAACAACGTGCCTGCCGCAGACGACGACGTCAAGGGTGTATATGTGTTTGGCGCGGCCCCTTGCAGCTAATTTGCCAATGAGGCCCATGGGCCGTTGCCGCCACTCTAACGCCGACCATTTGACGCATCTTTTGCACGGACAACTCGTCCGCATCACCGAACCCTCAGATGTTCGTAGTTGATAATTGCCATACAAAAGACACCGTTAAACAATAACTGCAAATCTCACTTTTACAAGCGTCATTTTATTACCCTGGCGTACTAAGCTTGGATTCTGGCAATTTTTTCCCGCTTTCGGCTTTTTTTCGTCTCCACTACATTTTCAGAATGAAAAACACCATTTGTTACTCCGGAGTAGTTGTATTACAATCATTTAGGAGTTGTGATAGCTTCCTCTACTCACGTCAATCTGAGGGTTCGGTGCTATGGACGAGTTGCCCGACTCAAAAGATGCGTCACATGGTCGGTGATGGGGTGACAACTACGGCTCATGTGCCCCAACGGCAAATTAGCTGCAAAGGATCGAGCCAAACGACGTGTAACGCAAGTGTCTGGGTCAGTTGACGTGAATCTGAGGGTTCGGTGCTGTGGACGAGTTACTCACGTGAATCCGAGGGTTCGGTGCTGTGGACGAGTTGCCCGACCCAAAAGGTGCGTCGAATGGTCGGTGATGGGGTGGCAAGTACGGCCCATATGCCCCATCGGCAAATTAGCTGCAAAGGTTCGAGCCAAACGACGTATAACGCAAGTGTCTGCGTCAATTGACGCCGGCACCGGCGTCAAATTGAGGTAACTATGTGCCTGCTGCAGACGACGGCATCAGTCTGATAACGCGCACCGTTCTCGACCCAACCACACTAAATTATGGTGATCGTTGCAAAAGCCCACGATTTCGTTTTCGAATCTTGGCATAGTGCCATACTATGCCATATTCGAATTCAATTTTCTGGGCTCTTACGACACCATACTGTAATGTGGCTGAGTCGAGCGTTTTGCAAACGGTGCGCGATATAGACTGATGCCGTCGTCTGCAGCAGGCACATGGTTACGTCAATTTGACGCCAGTGGCGGCGTCAATTGACGCAGACACGTAAAGTAAGACCGCGGCCTTATATATCGATCAGTTGAGCTATCGCACAGTACTGAGCGAATAGCACGATGATAATGACCAAGCGATATCGAAGAAGCCCATTTCGCATGACTTCACGTTGTGATAAGCGAAGTACTGAGCGCTTGCCTCCCTACAAAGGCATGTCACTATTTGGTATTTCATGTAGTTTGCCAGTCGTAGGGTTTCCGTTTATTTCTACTGGATAACGAAGTACGCTCAGTCGCCAAACGTTCAGTGCTTAAGCCTAGCTTTTATCGACAATCTCTTCAATTATCGCCGCATATCGCTTCCGCAAAGGGGCCCACTTTTCGAAGGTCCAGACATCTAGCGGTCGATACTTTTGTTACAATGATATTGGCTATCACTGCAACTGGATTAGGAATGAAATGAGACCATCCACTAATAAGTTGGCACTGTGGTTGAATTGCCACTATTGGGAGTTCAGATAGTTCAGAGATTGATGGCTTTGTATTCAGTTACTTCGATTAGGAGCCAAATTTTTACACAGTGAGCATCTACTTCTTGCATGTTGGTGCTGGATCCGTATGCTTATCGTTATCGATGCTTATCGTTCTTGTCCGGCACCATTATTGCTGTCTTCTGAGGTGGTAGTCCGTGCTTAGGTCAATGAGGTGCCCAACCTGCATGCGGCCTCGTAACGGTCTCGGGCTTGGTTATCTTCTCAGCTTTTAACTTGGCTGACTATGATTTCTTTTATCCCGCATAAGATGCTATTAATTACTTAGTTAACTCTAATCTCTTCTTTCGGGGAACGTATACATATTGAAACAACCAACTATTGTTGAGGCCTTCTGTTACTGTTATGGAATTTGGAAAGCCTCTTTCTCATCTGCTTAACGTGTTTTCGGTTGATCCTGCAGTTTTTATTCTTTCCTTCGCGTTAACAAACAGGTGTTATTGCACCGTGTTGTGCAATTAAATAAATAGATACATGAATAAATACTGATTCCGAAATTCATATAGTCTAGCGGATAGTACCCAGTATCGTTGCTAGTACTGCATGAGGAAATGATTCACTTGCTTTACTATCACATATATAGTTCGTATCCTGGTCATGAAATGTAGAAGACAGTACCAAAAGACGCGCATCACTATTTGGACGCTAGACAATTTAGGCCGCGTACACTTTGCGGCCGCCGTCGCCGCCAACGACGACGTCAATAGATAATGCGCTCCGTTTGCAAAATAATCACACTACAGTATGATGATCAGTGAGAACCCGCTGCAAATCTTGGCATACAGCCAATTCAGTTTGTTTTTAAGTATTTGTTGATTCAGCAACGTTCTTTCGGTTGTTAACTGAATGGTATTTGATAATTAGACAATGGCAAAGAATGGGTGGAGGCGCTGAACTTTTAACTTTATTTTCTTAAATGTCCTGAATCTAAGTTGGCTTGTTTTTGCAAACGGAGCGCACTGTCTGTTGACGCGGTCATCGGCAACGCCATCGGTGCGCAAAGTGTGAACGCGGTCTTAGCGGCCGATACATCAGCAACTGATATCACGACATGATCAAAATATGTGCACCTAATGGCACTGTTCATCAGACGCTTTTATTATAGCGGTCGTGTATTTTAACTAACCCACTTCCTTACGGCTCTTATCAGTGTTAAGCAGTCGCTATCAGATCCGTCACCATTGAAGTCCCCGTAACACTTCCCAACAACGATGAGTTTGGACCCTCCACTATCTGTTGGGAGAGGAAACGGATTTCGCGACATTTGCATTTTGACGCTCCTTATCTGATCTTATCAGTCGTTATCAAGCTGGATCACCCACCATCAGTGTGCCCGCCCCGCGCCATCCCGCACAACACTTGTGGGTCCACGCTCTATGATCGACGCGAAAGGGGAATTGTCTATGGTGACATTAGCTTTTCGGCCTGTGTGGACGGTACAGTGCACGGAAGAACTGTTTATTGATACCCAGGGGCCTTGCGGTCGACATGTATCTTACCATATTGATATGGTATCGTATCGGTGGATTTCCCCTTAGGTTTGGTAACGGTATCAACCACAGGTCTTCCCTTGTTATGCTCGCATGATCATGAAAGATGATAAGACCGTCATACTTGAGGTTAACCTGAGCTAACAGATTTCATATCAACTTTATATATAAACTAAACAAACTTAAACACAACTTTAATACAAACCAAGCGATTGAATATACACCAATGAATATGAGTATAATATAGCAATTGAATAACGATGCTCTACGCTCTGTTATCACGTCCGTGACATTTGCCCGGGTAATGCCGATGATTTGTAGAACTTGTCGAAGCTTTCAAGCTCGTTTCAAATCTCTTCTAGCCCTCTGTAGTTGTCTTCGATATCTTCGGGTAGAATGTACAGTGTTTTACCGTGGCTTTTCGATCTGCAGAACCTGCTCCTTTATATTTTATTCCTGCATTGCTTTGAATCATGACGGCTATCCAGTCAGGGTTGTCATTTCCACTTTCTTTTCTCGAATTCACGGATACACAAAAGGGCAGCTATCTGAAAAGTATTGTCCCTTTTTACGAGGCTGAATGCGCAGAACAAGTACTGGTCTTCGAATGTCATCTGATCCACTCTACTGATTCCTCTTTCTGGGACGGTCGACATTCCTTTCAAATATGCTTTGATTTCGGCTCTTCGCTCTGCTAGTTCGAGAGTACTCTGATCTGCGGTAACTCCCTTGCTTTCGATCCATGCCATCATCAGAGGAGTCTCAGACGGAAGTCGTTGAATTTTCGTAATATCCATATTCTTTGATATCATCGTCGTCCGGTAAATCTAGAAAGTCTTCTTCGGGCTGCTGCTCGGGATCCTTTTTATCCTCCGTGGGCGCTTGATCACAATGCTCGTGTGTTTCGCTTTGCCTTGATGATGTGTTGTTCATTTCCAGGAGTACTTCAAGCACTTCATTTAGTCTTTCGCTCTGGTTGCTTATCTCTAGATGAGCTGCGTGTGTTTGCTTCCATAACCTCGCGCATTTCTACGATCATTTGGTTAATGATGTCTAAGGCACTGTTGTGTTAGTAACAGAGCCAACAGTAGCGAGAATCATTTATTCCGGAGAAGATCATTCTTATATACTAAGGTGGTTTATCCCATTTGATTCCTGGTGATCTTCTTCCATCCTCATCCTTCTCTTCTTCACTCCCGGTCTTCATCCATCTATAAACTATCCCTACTCCCTATATCTCCCCTCCCCCAAGTGACTTTAGTCACTTGCACGCTTTATTGTTAACCCCACCGACTGGGGAGTGTTCCACCTTCTCCCCCATTGTCGGTGCCCCAATTATCTGGTTGATATACGCAATTTAAATCACAATCTTTTTTGATCTGACAACAGAATTCACATGTTATCGCTACTTGGCTTTTCTCGACCTGGCGAGCGCTGGTACTTCGTGCTTCATGTTGCTGGGCCTGCAACTGGGCGCACAGCATTCTCATTTTGCTCTAGCTCTTGACGTACCATGAAAGAGATCCTCGGCCCGGCGAGTACCGCGGCCTCTCCAGGCCTCCCAGAGTGCGGCTTGGTTCCATTCCGATTTGATGACTGCGGCTGAGTAACTACATTGGTACAGCTTGTAGCTGTGAAATGTTAGGCGAACCGCTACCTGCTAGTGGCGAGTACGTAGACGGAGGAGGCGGACGCGGATGCGGTTGCGGCGGAGCGGCCGGAGTGGCCATCGGCGTGTACGTCCATATCATTGCCAACCTCACCGCATCCCCGCTTCTTATACCATCATCTTCCTCATCGTTCACACGACTCAACAGGTCTATCCTATTCATGCCACCCTTAAAGACAGCATTAGGGGTAATGCGGTGATGGTGAAATCCCTACAAGAAGTAACTCACATGGTAGTCCTAGGCCTAAGAAGGCTATCTGTGGCGAAATTCCGGTGAAAAAGCGCCCCTCCGAGCTGTATAAACGGCGCAACGGACCATTGATTTCTTGATCCCGCCTCCCAATGACGTAATTTCCTATTGACTGGGGTGGGAGCGGCCAAGGAGATGCGGCAGGATCGAAGGTTTTGCGGCGCGCTTTCGCAGTTTTAGCTTGAAGCTCACTCCAAAAAATAGATGCTGTCTTATTTCCAAACATTCCCTTGTGTTTACTTGGCAATACGCCAATGGAAAACTAGATCAGACTACTCCCCTCTTGACGGACAGGTCGTCCGTGTCGAGAATCAGCGGTGGGAAGGGGGTCCTATTAGGTTGGCTGATAATTTCCTGGACACTTCAAAACAGTTTGATCTATAAAGCGTCGATTGACAGCTCATCTTTTCATGTTCGTCCCTGTTGAACAGTGTTCTCGAATGTTCCACCACATAGCTATATAAGGGCTGGAGCTTGTCTGGAAGATCATTTCTGTTCAAAATGGAAAAGGTAGCCTCCGGACGCTCTACTTGTACGAGTTCCGCCATATAAGTTCTACGAGGGAGGCGGCCGAAAACATTAGCGCTGCGTTCGGGCCACGAACTACTTCCAAGTCCACCGTTCATGTTTGCTCCGAAGGTCTTCGTTCTGGAGATACGAGCCTGACCGGCCAACAACACACTGGACGCCCTGTTGAATTCGACGACCAGCGCCTCGTGCAAGCAGTTCAGGAGAACCCAACGGCCAGCACAAGACAGTTGTCTCAGATGCTTGGATGCACACACTAGAGAGTCGAGCTTCATCTCTTTCGCTTGGAATATAGGGAAGTTCTGTCCACATGGACACCCCACGTGCTTTCTGACAGCAACAAACAAGCCACATTTGATGAAGATCACTCGAGATAGTTTGTCGGCTTTAGATTGAGAGGTTCTGCCGCACCCACCATATTCCCTGGACCTCGCCCCATCTGATTACCATTTATTCTCCCCTCTCAAAAGATATCTGAAGGACAAACAGCTTAAAAAAAGAGGAGGACCTCAAAATCGCGATCAACGACTTCATGGCGTCGCAGTCTGCACAGTTCTGGATGAATGGAATTGAAAGGTTGCCAGAGCGATGGCAGAAGGTTGTTGATAATGATGATGAATGTATTGTTGATTGATTATAAGTTGTTCCAAATAAAGTTATAAAATAAAAAAAACCTCTCGAAGTGTCCAGGAACTTATCAGCCAACCTAATATTTCTCGGGTTTTTGGCCATTTCCATCCGTTTTTTCTCCATTGTCCTGTTACTAGGCATCTCGACTTTCATATGCACTACTTCTTTTACTTTTCGTCCGACTTCCCCCTAATGATGCCTTTAAGTTTGCACGGCCTGTACCAATTCTCCATGTAACTCTTCATTCTTTCCGTGAGCTTGCGTGTTCGAGTCGACCGTCTAGAAGGAACTTCTTCTACCGGATCGGGCTTCCTGGTTCCCAGTCTATGTCCAAGCTGCGACTTTTTCTGGATTGACGGCGATCTCCCTGCTTGATTGCTGCGGCGTCCTCTTCTGTCTTCTTCCAGTCCGTGAATTACTGACCTGATCGCCAGTAACAAAGCCAACAGTAGGGGAATCATTTATTCCGGAGAAGATCATCCTACTATATATAATTCGCTTAGTATGTCTGTGTGTGTGTTTGTGTGTGTGTCACAAAATTCATATCTCGCGTCGCAGCAAGCTGGGACGCTGAATTTTACAGGTGATATAGGGGGTGCCGAGGGAACCCCAGCGGTGGTGGACCGAAAGTGATAGCAATTGATAAGGGCTGATACGCAGCCTCGGAAAGCAAATGTAGCCAAATCCGTTTCGCGTTGATCCAAGAGCGCTAACACTCATAGGTGTTGTGCGGGGTAAAACGGGAACATAAATGGTAGGTGATCCAGCTTGATAACGGTCGATAAGTTTCCATGAGGAGCATAAAAAGGCTAGAGTCGTCAAATCCGTTCGCTTTTCGCATTGGTCCCGAAGCGTTCATACTCACAAGTGTTTTGCGGGGTAAAACGGGGACATAAATGGTAGGTGATCCAGCTCGATAACGGTTGATAAGCCTCGATAAGGAGCATGAGAAGGCGAATGTCGTCAAATTTGTTTCGCTTTTCGCAATGGCCCCGAAGCGTTCATACTCACAGGTGTTGTGCGTGGTAAAACGGGGACATAAATGGTAGGTGATCCAGCTTAATAACGGTTGATAAGTTTCGATAAGAAGCGTAAAATGGCTAGAGTCGTCGAATCCGTTTCGCTTTTCGCATTAGTCCCGAAGCGTTCATACTCACAAGTGTTTTGCGGGATAAAACGAGGACAATAACGGTGGGTGATCCAGCTTGATAACGGTCGATAAGGTTCGGTAAGGAGCATGAGAAGGCGAATGTCGTCAAATTTGTTTCGCCTTTCGCGTTGATCCAAGAGCGCTGACACTCATGGGTGTTTAGGAGTGGGATGGAGACATTCACAAGTGGGCGACCCGAACTGATTATGTTGATAGGATTCGATTAGGAACGTGAGAAGGAAAATGTCACCAAGTCCGGTACGCTTTTGCGGCTAACAGTGGAATGTTCACATTCGCAGGTATTGTAGGGTACGGGGACGTCAATGGTATTGTTGGGTACAGGGGCCTCAGTGAAACTGATAACGGCTCACAGAGGCTGATAAGAACCGTTAGGAATCGGATCCTTTACATCTCTTGATACTACTATACGACCGCTTTAGCAAAAGCGTCTGATGCTCAGTGCCATTGGGTGAACATATTTTGTTTATTCTGATATCACTGGCTGATGTATCGACCGCTGAATTGCCTAGCGTTCAAAAAAATGTTGCATTTCTCTTGATACTGCGATCTACATTGATAACCATGATGCGACCTATATTTGTGATAGCAAAGCAAGCGATTCACTCGGAATCATTAGTGCGGTACTGGCAGAAACACTGGGTATCGACCGCTTAACTATGCAAAATTTCAAATAGTGAAGCATGTTTACACGATATACGTCGATAATCAGGATTTGGATCTACTATCAATGTGTAGGAATTAGATGCTCAGCAAATGAACAAATTGTTACCAATCGATGCAATCGAGTACAAAATTATTGATGTCTAAACTGTTCAGACTCCCAATAATGACCTAAACCAGCTGGCTCGCGACACTACTGCGCGCGATTCGTGTCGATGACGTGCAAAACGGGCTCGATGCAAGCGGCTGAGGTATGATGACACTGAAATGCTTTTTATCACGCCATCTTCTCTGCTTTTATCCAAATAAATAACTCAGCCGAAAGCTAAGGAAAGGAAGTTTGCACTCAACTCCATACACAACTGTAGTCGTGCCGACCAAACCCATTTTGGAGAGCATCGCCATGAATTGCGCGCAATAGTGTGCGCCCGCCAGCTGGTTTCATTATATATTGAGGTTGTCTAGGTTGTCTATCCCATTTGATTCCTTGTGATCTTCTTCCGTCTCATCCATCTCTTCTTCACTCCCGGTCTTCATCCATCTACCTAAACTATCCCTACTCTCCTACAGTGTTCTTCGCTTTCTTCTTGAATCTGTGCTACGATTTCATTTCCTATTTGACGTCTGAGTTTTTCCAAGAAGTCGATTTCTTTAAAATTTGCTGTGAAGCTAGGCTCCAGCATCACACCTTGCTCGTCCTTGCTGAAAAAGCTTCCCCGAAAACTTTCGATAGCACCATCCGATAACACTAGTAGACCGCACACCTCGTGAGCCATCACCACTCCCAATTGCGACCATTTCAGCCGAAGGATGAACTGATTCAGTGGATTTACCCATGTCATTCCCGAACATTGATCGTCGATATAATTGTAACAAAAGGTATCGACCGCTCAATCATCTGCACCTCTGAAAAATGATGTCTCCCTCAGCGGTGATATGTTCGATATCGGTTCATATCTATTACCTATATGTAGAGAGTAGCTGCTCAGCAAAAAGTCAACCTCGACCATTTCCCCATTAATGCTATTGTGTTAATCGCGCAGTACTGTGCGATAGCTGAACTGGTGCGATAATAAGACAAAAAATTAGGGTGCAAGGTCGATGTATGGGTTCATTTCTGTAGAAACAGTTGATCATGGATTTCTCATGCTACTCTCCTGTGATGGAAGAGACTGTGCCAAAAAAGTGTCCAAGTCCGCAGTCACTACAAATTTGTAAATTGATACCATTTTGAAAACGGCATCTGTTTTTTGACGACGAAAATCGCGCATTCCCAAATCTGTGCGAATAAGTTTCCACTGTATTGTTATATCGTTTCAGCAGTTTCGCAGCCGCAACCATGGCTCATGGGTCGCTCAAGCGCCCACTTGAGCTTACGGAATCGAATGTTTTAGTCACACCACCAACGAAAACCAGGAACTTAGTAGGTTTCACTCTTTTATAATAGTCCTACTCAATATAATTCGCTTAGTATGTCTGTGCGTGTGTGTGTCTCATATCTCGCGTCGTAGCAAAGCTGGGACGCTGAATTTTACAAATGATATAGCGGATGGTAAGCGGACCTAGGCGGTTATGGAATGAAAGTGATAGCAGCTTATACGCGCTGTTAAGGAGCTTTAGAAGGCGAGTGTCACCAAAGTCGTTTCGCCTTTTGGGTTGATCCTAGAGCGCTGACACTCATAGGTGTTTTGCGGGATGGAGCGGCGGAAACATTAAAGGTGGGTGACCCGCATTGATAACGGTTGATAAAATACGATAAGGAGCGTGAAATGGCTAGAGTCGTCGAATCCGTTTTGCTTTTCGCCATTGATCCTGGAGCGCTAACACTCATAGGGGTTTAGCAGGGTCGGCCAAGGACTTTAGTGGTGGGTGATCCAAATTGATAGTGGTTGATAATATTTGATAAGGAGCGTGAGAAGGCAAATGTCAGATTCGTTCCGCCTTTCGCATTGATCCAGGAGCGCTGGTATTTATAGTGTCAGGGACGGGCGGTTCGCGGGCGTCCATCTCGACACTTAGTCTCGCCGGCACCCGCGAACCGTTGCTAGTGGCTGACATTATCTATAGTTTCAAGTCTCAAATGCAAGACAAATATCGCAATAATACAGTGACAAGATATGCACGGTTCCAGACCGGTACAACGAACCAAATACACACTGTGGATTAAATCCTTTCATTCAAATACTTCTTTTCAGTAGTATTGTAATGGTGGCGACATTCAATTTATATAGTCTCGACGGAGGTGAGCAAACCAGACGCTTCTGACAATCCGACAGTAATCAGCTTTTCGTGGTAGGACCAACACATGCCTCCTTACATCTTCCAAGTGTTTTGGGTCTCGTTTGCCTACCTTAAACACATATAACGAAGGGATTATCAAATGCTGATGTAATGTTTTAAGTTTGGGTGCTATCACAATGAGGAGGGGGGGGGGCATCTTGTAAAAAGTTGCTTATCTAAGCATCCTGGAGAGATCCTTGATGGGTCAGTCTGCACATTCACGCGTATACTTTTGCCTAAGCCTTGGAGGGGAAAGGAGGGCTCTTTTCCTCTTCACGGCTCAGGTAAAAATAGGGTCCAGTTGTGGGATGTCCCCTCCCCCTCATTGCGATAGCACCTAAGTTTGTTTTAACGCGACTCGTGGTGCGTGCTTCGCGTGCATTGCAGGGGAAGGAACCTTCGACGCAGGGGCTAATATGGGCTGTGGCCGAAAACATTCCTAAGCGTACAACATAGCTGTGCACCATGACCCATCTATCGCTCGAAACGTTGCCGCACCATACAGCTCCCCAATGAATCGCATGCGTGCCATCATCCCATGCGTCTCCGAAAAACCGGGAGCGGTTCACTAATCGCCTCCGTAACCCGTCACCTTTATTCATCCTCTCCACCATCGCTCAGCCCCTCTCGCGCTGCCGCTCTCCGCCGCTCTCTAGGTGTTGCCTCCCCCAAACGCTTGCGTAGTATAATTCACGGGCAGTTTGCCACATGCTTTCTCCTACGCGGAGAGCGCGAGAGCACGACAAAACGCGAGAGGGTGTGTGGTGACAACGAGCAGCGACGATACGTGCCCTGGCGCGAAAACATGATTACTGCAGCATCCAATTGTCAAAAGCGTCTGGTTTGCTTTCCTCGTCTCGACGCACGGCGGGTACACGGCTTCGGATTGATTGGAGGACGGATTCCGCCGGTGGAGGATGTAGGGAGTCTTCTTGGGGTACGCAGCGCACCCTTGCGTCCGACAGAAGAGCTACCGCTCGGCGCTAGGGAAAGGGATGCTACTTGTAACCCAGTTGGAGCTTTGCTAGTCACCAAGACCAGCAGTCACTACTTAAGTCGACAATCAGCTGCCTCGGACCAGGAGAGATACTCAAAAACGCTCCGCTATGGCCTCCTCGCGCTTATATACTTCCCGCCCCGCCCATCGGAAGCGAATGTGCGTGATTGGCCATAGCTGACCTTCCCCAGGCCCGCCCCATCTTCGAGAAGCCCTGTGCGACTACCAAAAGTCAACCGATTATCGATCTGAATATGTACTGAACAATGTGAGACTTGCAAGATTTATTCCAAAAGATTCAAAAACACTATCGATTATCGATCGATTATCTGCAAGGCTCTTCACTTCAAGGCAGTAAAGCAATGAATTACCAACATAACAACGTAGTGGAGGTAGGAGATAACTTGATATAATGGTTAACAAATAACATTACAAATATCAAGTATCCTACAAATAACATTGTTATGGCATCAACAAATATTATACAACAACAAATATCATACAACACCAAATGTCATGGTACATGACAATAGGTGTTTAGCAGGGTGGACGAGGAACTTTATTGGTGGGTGATCCAAACTGATAATGGTGGATAAGATTTGAAAAGGAGCATGAGAAGGCAATTTTGTCATATTTGTTCCGCCTTTCGCGTTGATCCAGAAGCGCTAACACTTATGGGTGCTTAGTAGGGTGGGACTAAGACATTAATAGTGGGTGATCCAAACTGATAATGGGTGATAAGATTCGATTAGGGGCGTGAGAAGGGAAATGTCACCAAGGCCGGTTCGCTTTTGCGGCTAACAGTGGAATGGTAACATTTGCAGGTGTTGTTTGGCACGGGGATCTCAATGGTATTGTTGGGTACAGGAGCCTCAGTGGAATTGATATCGGTTTACAGTGGCTGATAAAAACGCTAGGACTTCGATGGGATGAAATCCTCTACATTGCCTGCTACTACCATACGACCGCTTTAGCAAAAGCGTGTGATGCTCACAAGGGAGGTCTTTCAGGTCATGACGCGCTTTGGGGAAACGGTTTTTTCCATTATATGGGGGTACTACATGAAACATATAACTAACTTCCATTTTTGCTGAGCGACTCTACAAATGCCAAAAAAGGAGTGAAAATTTTTTTTCCAAAAAGGCGATTTTAACCCACTTATTGTAACGCATACTCCTTGTAACCTTAACCATGTGGAGATCCAAAGGTGTTCCCCAATTTCACATCCAAAACAAAGTCAAATACGGGAAAAAGTAGGGTCTTACCTCCACCATGTACTAAAAGTGTGCAGCAGTTTCACAACGGTTCCCGATGTGGTTATGGTGCAGCGATTGGATGGCCTACTGGATACGGCGATGGACTCTCAAACGGACGAAAGGCAAGGGTTGGCGGTTCGGGTCCCGGCCCTGCCGGAGTTTTGCATTTGTTTTTGCCTCCACTTTTTCATCTTCAGATATGTCTGTTTATGCCAAATGACCACGATTTTCGTTGACAGCATGCCAAAATGACTGTTTTCGAATTTTCAGTGAATTTGGTGATCTGACTTTTTTGGACACACAAGGGCCCGTAGCGCTCGAAATTCGCGACTTCGCGCAAAATGAGTGCCATATTCGTGTTCAGGGGGTCAAACTACCCTTGGGGACACATTTCTAGCCGATTCCAAATTTTGACCCTAACTTCGAAAAAGATGTTTGGTCATGGGTACATGGTGCCTTTTCTATTTGTAGAAGTGAGTAACTAACAAAATCGCTGAAAATCATTGGAATATGCACAGCATGGATGCCTATCGTTATAACTTGACCAACCAAGCATCAAGCAAGAGAAATAGTCAGGATTTCTTGACAAGTGATATCGTCGTCTCCTTCGTTAAACGTGCAGTCGAAGGTACCAATGCCCAGCTCAAATCTTCGAATTTGGGTCAAAACTTCGATTGGGCTGGAAACTTACTCCTGGGGGTAGTTCGACCTCCTGAACACGAATATCGAATCCGTTTTACGCAAAAACGCCTCATTCGTGCGCTATGAGCGCTAAAATGTTAAAAAGTTGGAGTGTCAAACTTGCTGAAAACTGGCAGTAGAGGGCAGTCCGGGGTTCTAAATTTGATTACTGCACTTAATCTTCATATTCGAATGTTTACGAGCCTGTTTAAACTGAAAATCTAAATTTTGCAAAAATTTGTCCTCGGTGGGGATCGAACCATCAACCCCTTTTTTGGCATTCGTAGGGCCGCTCAGCAAAAATGGACATCAGTTATATGATTTTTGTACGCACCCCCATACATGCAAAAAACAGCTTTCAAAAAGCGCGTCATGAGTTGGAAGACCTTCCTCCTCAGTGCTATCGGGTGAACATATTTTGTTTATGTTCTGATATCACTGGCCGATGTATCGACCGCTGAATTGCCTGACGTTCCAAACAATGGGGCAATTCTCTTGATACTGCGATCTACACTGATAACCATGACACAGCCTATAGTTGTGATAGCAAAGCAAGCTGCTCATTCGGAATCATTTTCTAATGCGGTACTGGCACACACTGGGTATCGACTGCTGGACTATGTTCTAACCACTTACTGAAACGGCGGATTCTTGGATGTCCCCCTTCCTCACTAGAGTATCATCCGAAATTGACTTTGAAACGGGTATATGCACCCATGACGAATTTACGCGCGCGACGAGGGGATCGGCGGGTACGAGTACCAGTGGCAGGGCATGGCAGCCTTCAAGCGAGGCAGTGTGGTATGGGTGGAGGAGGCAGGGTGGCATGGGTGGAAGTGCAGAGGTGACGCAGCCACGCAGGCAATCGATTCGGCAAGTCGTACTGATGACGCCGCGAAGCGGTTTTCCGGCATAATTGCACACACTCCTTGGGAACCACTTTTAGATGGAGAAAGTGCTGTAGTGCGACGCGATGATGCGAGCGATGCGCTCCGTATTAGTTGGGTCCTAAGGCGATTACGCCTGTAATAAGGCGTAGAGTACCGTCATCGCTTCACGACCCATACAATACGGCGCGCATAGCTCGCACTATCTCGTCGCACACCGAATGTCGCAAAGCGATTTTTCTCTCCTAATGACATACACCCGCATGTTTCTGCAAACTAATTGTCTTGAAGGCAGCTTCGGGGGAAATTCGGACGAAAAGTAAAGGAAGTAGTGAATGTGAAAGCCGAGATGCCTTGTAACAGGACAGTGGAGAAAAAACGGATGGAAGGCCAAAAACCCGAGAAATAGGACTCCTTCCCACCGTTGGTCTAGGCGCGGACGACCTTTCCGTTATGAGGCGGGTACCACGCATAGGTTTTCCATTGGCATTACCAGAAAGTAAGCATGAAGGGATGTTCGGAAATGCGACATGTGGTGAGCTTCAAGCTAAAAGTGAGAAAACGCGCTGCGATGCTTTCAGTCTTGCCGATCTACTTGACCAATCTCACCATGACCAACCAATCACGTCGCCTGGAGGCGGGCTGTCCTAAACCAAGGCGGCTTGTCCTGACGAGGCCGCCTCCGCCGCAGCTCAAGGGGGCGCCTTCCGCGAGGATTTCGCCATGCATAGGCCTTTCAGACCCGTAGTTTTTCACTAAATGACTCCTTTAGGGATCTCTTATCACCCACATTACCCTGTCTTCAAAGGCAGCATTAGGTGAAAGTCGGACGAAAAGTTAAAGAAGTAGTGCATATGAAAGTCGAGATGCCTAGTAACAGGATAGTGGAGAAAAAACGGATGGATATGGCCAATAACCCGAGAAATAGGACCCTTTCCCACCGTTGATTCTCGACCCGGACGACCTTCCCGTCAAGAGGCGGGTAGTCTGATCTAGTTTCCCATTGGCGTGTTGCCAAGTAAACACAAGGGGATGTTTGGAAATACGACAGGATCTACTTTTTGGAGTGAGCTTCAAGCTAAAACTGCGAAAGCGCGCCGCAAAATCTCCGATCCTGCTGCATCTTCTTGGCCGCTCCCATCCCAGTCAATCGGGAAATACGTCATCGGGAGGCGGGGTCGGTGGCAGTTCGTTTTTTTTCCAGAATAGGAAAAGCGTTGTTCTCAAAGGAAAAGAAGAAAAAAATTCCCTGTGTTTTCCAGCTGCAATTTGGTGTTGGTGCGCGAATGCGCATCTACCTCGACTACATTTTTTACTCGAAGAGTTTTTCCGAATTACTCCACAAACAGAGTTTTCGGACAACTTATGATGTTGTATCAATATTCAGAGGGCATTGAAAGAATAAGGTGCTCATGGAGTGGGGAAATCGCCACTAATCGGTGCGATCAAATCTAAACATGTCGGATGGTAACTGCCTAAACTCCCAAGTAGTGGCCAGTACAACTCGTGAAATGATAGTGAGCCAACCGAAAGCACTTAAATGCTCACACGTGAGAATGGTGGGTGTGTTGCCCTATGTCGGATTTTCTCTTTGCGGCGTCGCACTCGCGACGCCACCAGAACAACTTGACGCGGCCTGTTGGAATTACGTTCAAGACGCTAGGAGCTGATACCATGGAAATCCCTTGAAGAAATAGCTATTTATATCATCATTACCTGGAAACTATTACTTTTGTTGCCTTGCAAGGCAAGATGATAACGTGAAAAGTAAAACGAACAGTAGCATTGCATGATAACAATCCTAGTCAAGAAGCAGGCCAAGTACTCCGATCTCAGGAAGGATTGTTTCAACAATGAAGTGCTTGAAATCTCTAAAAATGGTGGCTCTTTGCAGAGACAAGTTGAGTCAACGCTTAGTACTACGCTTATCACAATGTGGAATTATGCGATGTGGACTCGTTCGATATTGCTTGTTATATCGGCTATTTCCACCTTACGAAATCCCACCATGCGATTCGCTCAGTACTGTGCGGTAGCTTAACTGCAGTGTGCACTTTTCAGGTAAAGAGAATCATATTCAGGGCGATGAGCGAGGAGCGGTTATGGTCAACTACAGTCCGAGGGAAATGGCATCTCGGGACTGGCAGATCTTCACTAAGTTGCCATTAGAAGACAAACCCATATACATTGAGAAATTACAGTGGCAACGAGTACCGTTTGAACTTTTAGTATTCTCGCAGGCGATTCACATAAAACCATTCAGGTGGTCAACATGAGAGTGTTTATGGACATTATTCACTTGCACAACAACACTCTGGAGTACAGACTTATTTCTGCGGATTTAAGTGAGTTTCCCAATTCATGAAACCTTGCTTCTAATAACCGTTACATTTCAAATAGTTGCATTCAACTGTTACTTGTGGATTTTTTTGTCCATCGAAGGTTTTTTTGAACTTTTGCATCAGGTTTCTTCTTTTACTTTCATTTTCGTGTCTTCAATCGATTCCTCCATTGATTCGCTATGGCGATTTCTCGCTGCGCGAAACAGTCTTCGTGTGAGCGTATTTTTCCGTCCGTTGATATATATTAAGTTGCCTCAAAGATTTTATATCATTTTCATATTCTGTCACGAGTTGCCAAATAAACAAAAGTAATAGCAAGGGTTCTTGAATGTCCGTGAATATCTCGTACCTTCTGCGAATAGTCAGGAAGCTCCATCTTCTGTCAGCGGCCTAAAAGCGACTTGGTATTTCCAGAAAAAAATCCGGAAAAAAAGAAAAAAAATGTGTATAGGTACTATTAAGAGTGGATTGGAGCTGATGAAATTTCTATTTGCTTCGAAGGGATGCAGATTACTCGGACGACCAAGGATGGAAGATGATCACGAGTTTGCGGAAGTGTACCGGAAAACAACGAGGCAACTCTTCTTGAGCGCTGCCCGTTTCCCTCATTCTTTCACTCATATGATATGAATAAGTAAATGCATACAATCAATCAGTCAATGAAATACGAGGATACTGATATATGGAAGGCAACGGAGGAAGCTCGATATACTTCAGCTTGGTCCATAAGTTCCGAAGCACCTTTACGGAATTCCGTTTTTTGCTCATTTCGTCTCAACACTCATTCGTCGTAACATGCACCACAACTATCTACAACCTGTTGTCACCACAACGGCGCACGCCTTTTCCGTGTAACTACAAGAACTTTTGGTTGAAGAAAATTTGAAAGTTGGTCATGATATCACCATAGTCAGTTTGTCATGTATCTGACTGAAAGTGAACCAGAGAGAGGAATGGGTGGCGGTCCGTTAGAGTGAGGTCAGAGCTCAACGATGTATAAGGAAGAAATGTCCAAGCAAAAGTATCTCATTCCTCGCAACAGGAGTGAAGCATAACCAGCAGAGAACAAACTTTGTTTTGTTTTTCCTTCACCTGAATGGCTACAAGAGTAAGCGTTCACCGTGAAATTCGCCCCGGACGCTGGCATCAGAATGTAAAAGTTACTACCGTACGGCTCTCTTACTTTTCCGGAAACAAGTCGAAAAATCTCTTTTTTTGGTCTTGGACTGTGACGTCGGGATTCCGGGCTCTTGAGCAGGACCTCCACCGTCTATGAATTACCTAACATGCAGTGCTCTCTCTCGAACGACGGCAATTAGGTTTAATATCCACGCAGAGTATTGATGAAAAGAGAAGGATCAAGTTCAGAAAAAGGGGTTGAGCTGTCGAGTGCTCAGGTGATATGAAGAAAACCCATGCTTTCAGACCTTTTGCACCGCGAATGCCCTGTCACATGAGTGTCGAAATGCCCAGGATCTTTTTTATAAGCTTGACGTCGGGCTTCACTTTTGAAAGTCGTGGGGTTGCTGATGCTTCCGTTGTCTTCACACGTTAGCTATCCAGGTTTGGAGTGGCAAGATTGGGATTGGAAACAGCCTTCTGTATCACAGGATGAGCCAGGGATCGTTGCCGGAATCTTTAAATTTCCGGAAGATGCACGGGCAAGAATCACTAGATTGAGAACATGTACCTTCTACGAGCATATCCTTGTTTTATGGCCTTGGTTGTCGACCTGGTGATGTAATTCGGGATGCTCACGCATGATGGTATCAGATTGATGAATACATGCAGGCAGACTCTCTACATACACTGCGATTGTCATTGCGTAGGAGATGCTAGTCGATCAGACTTCACCGCAAAATTTCGATCGTTTTTCGTCTGCTTATGTCGTGTGCCCAGTTTGCCTTTCTAAAGATGAAGATTTGTGAGGCATCCTTGTCCATATGCGGAAGGAAAAAATGTTCTGTTAGTTGTTAGTTCAGGATCTGTCCAGATAATATGCCACAGTAAAAGTGGTCACTTCACGAAAAGCTGCATTGTACCTTTGTAGGGACAAAAGTACTTGCAGAATACAAGTAACAAGACTACACACTTGATAGCGGAACTGCCAAGAGGTTGCAGGTTCGGCCGCATAGCTGTAGTTTCGATCTAGGCTCGAGCCTATTGAAATATCGCTGCAGCGCAGAAAGCTCTCGTCCCGTGTCGAACATCTTTCAAAGGTCCCATTGCGGAGGTAAAGAGCCGTCGGGGTTTTGAGCATTAAGAGGAGACTAATAAGTCTGCAAAGAGCCTGCGTGGCACAAAAGCAATATGTGAGCTGCCACCTATCACTCTACGGTGCACCACAGACATAAGGACCAGAGTTGCTTAGAGTATTACCACATTTCTTAGAGTTTTCGCCGCGATCGATCTGGAACAAGTTAAAATGATGCTGGGTCTCACACAGATCAGTCCCAAAAGCCCATTCACCTCCGCATGATGAACAAACGGAAGCTTCAGTTGTTACGCTAAGAGAGCAGCTTGATGACGCAGCACTGAGCTCCATGTCTAATGTTAGGAGAGAGAGGATATCAGTTGGAAAATAGTCCCTTATACTGAATGTCGAGCGATCCTTTTCGGGAGGAAAGCGATAAAGATTCGGTCCATCATTTGAGTCGACTGAGCTGAGTTCCTATAGTCTGGCTTGTATGCCAAATGTGTACATTAGCAAACGGAATTACCATGCTCAAACTTCTGAAGCTTCGCGCAAATAAAATGATTTCTCTGATTCTCTGCTCAGGCAAGAGGATTTATAGATGGCTTCGATGGAGGGAAGGGATATTACGAGAACGATGCCGAATTTCAGACGGATCAGTCCCAGATGCTTATACACTACCGTATAATAAACAAACGGATGCTCCAGTTGTTTCGTCAGAAATCAGCATGTTGACCGCAGCACTAAACACCATGTCTAATGCTACGAGAGGGAGGATATTAGTTGGATAGAGAAAAACATTTGGTCCATTACTTGAGTTGACCGAGCTGAGATCCTTTGGTCTGGCTTCTATGACAGTGTGTATATCTCACGCAAAAGGAACTCCAGATGGCTCCCATGGAGAGAAGGGGATATAACGTGGTTGAACGAGTGAGGGTGTGCTGGCACCCGCTGAAGTGATGTTGCATCAGTTGGACCACCCTTATGTAGTGTTGAGCATCACATAAAGAGTGTGATACATCACCCAGCTTAATTATTTCTTCTCGCTTTGATGTAAGTTCGTGGATGCTAGGTTTACTACCAATAAGCCAGCAAGTGTGTAGTAATGTACCCGCCAGATCATTTCGACCTCTGGTATGTGGTGGTCTTCTCTGGTGGTGCGATATGCAGTGGTAATGAAGGAATTATCGACAACGAGTATCTCAAGCACTAGATGCTTAGCAGTGACATGCTTCGTACTCCGATATCAGTTGTAACAGGATTTTTTGACAGCTGAACCGTGTGGGATTACGAATAGTGAAAGACTTTTATTAAGATACCGGTTGGACTGGCGCAAACTACTGCTCACATCAGGGAGGGGAGCGTGCAATGTGGGCTTGATTGATATCGATTTATGGGTATCATCATTCGAACGGTATGCGAAACTAGACACGTTTAAACGAAAGGAAACAAGAGACAAAATCTTGTTAATTACATCCTTACCCGATATCAATCGATGTCAACCAAGCTCCTTTTCCGTGCTCCCTGCTTAATGCGCGCAGTGGTGTGCGCCAGCCGAGCTGGGATCGAATAACTGTTTCGCTACCATAACAACAATCCTGTAGTGTGAAAGATAACACAATGCACATTTTTTTGAGATCCAGTGCTCATGGGTCTGAAATTATCTGTAGACTCCTCTGACAGTGCAACGGTGATCCAAGCAAAGCCGCTTAAGTTCGTTCAGGTTTATATGAAAACTGTGTATCAGGGGCGAGCAATATCGCAAAGTGGGCGATGATCACGGGCTCTATCGTAATACCTCACATGACTATTAAGTACAGCAAACCTTTTCGATCGCGTAGCGAACTTCAGGAAGTCAATCCAGTTCAGTGCCACTGAAGAGTGACAAAACCCTTAGTACGTGCTGATTCAAAGATGATGGCATTGTTGTCCTGAGCTAACCTTTTACTTGCTATGCATTTTTTTTCCAATATGGTGGTACTTTCAAAATCGAAGAGCCATGACGACCAGGGCCATTTTTAGCAATGCTCGATGTTTACTATTTTTCTGTCGTTTTTAGGTGAGATTGTGCGAGGTTTATCAACTTTGTAATTTTTTAACCGAATTATGCATTGTTGGAGATGGATCATGACCACGTGCACCGATTGCCTCAGTCGAATTCGCGTCGACAAATTGACAGTCAAATCAATGGTTGGTCATTCAAGGATGTCACGTCGCAGAACTTGATGTACTATGAAAACAGAATTATTAATTTCAACCAGGTTCTGCAAGCTATGAGACCCGAGAAGTATTGAAAGTCTTACCACGCCTCCCGATAGATACAGGCGCAGCATTCCAGAACAGAAGTCAAGTTTTACTGGATCAGCAAGATCTTCGCTCGAGTTTAATGTGTCAAAAAGGCTGTTTGTCGGGTCTTGAAGAAGTGCAGATCTGTTTGTAGGCAAGAAGTTAGGGGGCCAATGTTGAGAACCCAAGAATGTCGCGAAAATCAGATCGAATTCGCCATGGATAAGAGCAGATCGGATTAGGATGCCTGATACATCCCGAAGTTTGCACACCATCCCATTATTTTTCCGGGTTGTTGTTCCTGATGAAAGAAGAGTTTAGCTATATACCCCCGGACGACTGCCGGCATCATCACACGTGGAACAGGCTCAAGTTTTCAGAAAGTGTTTCAAAAGAAGAGGTGTCATGTGGAAGGTCAAGTAATCTTTATTTCGCTCTCGAACGGATGAACTATCCGATTATCAAATCTATTTGCGCCATACTCTTCCCGCGTCGTGCGCTTCCAGATGTTCATCAGAATTTTGTTTTCATGAATTTCATGGACCAATTCATGTCAACCGAAACGCTCGATCATGGTGAAGCCGTCTCCGAATGACCTTC
This sequence comes from Trichostrongylus colubriformis, assembly GCA_963978905.1. Taxonomy (NCBI): domain Eukaryota; kingdom Metazoa; phylum Nematoda; class Chromadorea; order Rhabditida; family Trichostrongylidae; genus Trichostrongylus; species Trichostrongylus colubriformis. Next base: position 32,854,888 of record OZ022258.1, read on the forward strand.
TGAAGAGTTTTTTGAAGTGTCATGGTGAAATGAATGCGTGCCGAGAAAAGCTATTTGGAGAAGTCAGGCAGTTTGAACAGACTATCATCGAAGCTCGGCGTCGAATGAACTAAATAATAACCTTCTGAATCTTCATATAGGCCTTGAAGGACCAGATCTTTGCAGAATGTTATTTTTATTTTTCTACTTCTTTCTTTCGCTGTTTGTTTGTTGTGGAATGCTTCGAGTTTCTTTGTTGTCAGAGATGCTCCAATTTGTACAGTGGCTGTATCATTCTGCAGAATGGGAAGAAAAAAACTTTCTATGTCTTTTATCTAGAGTCTGATGTGAATGCTTGAATGCCCAATTACGATGTGATCAAGGGCTTTCGACTTCATAAGATTCAAATGCTCTTTCGGAGCTCTCTAGGTTGCTTATTGCTGTGCTGCTTTTGATGCTTTTCCTTCTGCCTGATGTTCGAATTGATCAGTGAATTTGGCTGGATTACAATGGATAGCAGTTGTTTTGAACTATATAGTAAGTCATGAAAACGCATCTGTATCCATAGCTGTGCATCATATGTATTACTTCCTAAAGGCTTGTTAGCTTACCGATCAGGAAATGTTTTTCTTTTGTATTGACTCGTGGTTAATGCGGTACCTTCTAAATTTTCGCTTCGTTTTCAGCAAGACGAGGAATTGATGCGTTCAAATCAAATTGGAAATGGAGCGATCCACTCCCGCTGCTTCCCGGCTACTTCCCCCATGATTTTCCGCCATTCCAGTCATTCACAGCTGCAAACACCTCTATCGAAGAAGAATTTATCACAATGACACGGATATGCGCACAAATACGGGGTAAAACTCTGCATGCCTCTGTCGAACAATCTGCTGGAACCCAAAATCCGAAGGCGTCGTCTGAAAGAACTGTCGAAGTTTTCACGGCTCCGTCACCGCTCGTTCTTCGAGCTGAAACCAGGTATTGTTGTTCTCAGTTTCAATCCCTGTTGAAGTTAAGTAAGCTCCTTCGTCGTTTTTGGGGTCTTGCACTTGAAACTCACTCTCCTCAATAACTAGTTTCATTTTTCCACTGAATCTCGCGTTCTACTATAGATAGTTTGGTGTGCAGGTGACACTCAGGGTTGGAAGATTCCTCTCTCTTCAGAACAACCCTACCCCCTGCATACCACTTTTACAGCAATATGAATATGACTCTCTCGTGTTGTGCTCCAGTTCACTTCTAGGATGTAGTAATGAGAAGCTTCTGCGAGGAACATCTGTTGGTGCGTACAAGAGCTTCAGTGCCTTTGCCCACTGAGCCCCTCCCCCCTCCCCTCTCGTAGGAGAACGGCAGAAAATTGAATCACTACGTTGATTGGGAAGTCAACGGCCACCGTATTTCCCAGCGTTTTGTAAAAAACCAAGACATTCTAGACCACATTAAGTCGTTGACTAGGGATCGGTCGAGCGTTGGCGCGAATACTCGTCTCAAAAAGTTTCCACCGTTTTGCAGACTGCAATTTACTCTATTCCAGGTGTTTCTAGGTAAGCTATCCAATAATTATGAATCAATTGTTTTTCCTTGTAACTCCTTATGATGCATTATGCAAAGGTTTTCATGATTTCTTTTGTTGTTTGCCGCTTTTTGAAACCATGGAAAATCGCGGTTTTCGACTGTAAGCGCTGATGATTTTAAACTTGGAGAATTGATCAGAATCCCCTCGGAAAATGGAGAATGCTTTTGAACGTAGCGCTCTCGAGATCGAATTATGCGGAGCTGGTACTCCATACTCAGGTATAGAAATACAAAAGTCTCGAAGTCTTGAAGTCATCTAAAAGCTGTATTAATGGGTCTATTCTCGAAAGGACACCTTATTGGTAGTGTCATGGGAGTGTGTATGTACATCACCTCTCCACCGTTATGGAAGAGAGCCATGGGTAGGATTATGATTTGTAACAAAACATAGTTTCTTCACGAAAACACTACAAGGGCTGCGCGAGAAGAGGACGCCAGGCAGGATAGCGAAATCTGGAGTACACTGGAAGAAGGTTATGCTCTTCGTCTTGTGATACACCATGGTTGTATTTCATTATAGAATCCACAAATCCGGTCAGGCAATAAGAGCTTATTCGAATTGTGAAGAATCAAGAGTAGTGCATGAGAAAATGAGAAAGAAAAACGGGGAAAAAACGAAAAAATCCTGCATTGGTAAACAAAAAGGTCCGACCGATCCTCCCGCGTGATTATGCTTGTTCAGGCATCGGAAAGTGTACTATGCAGGGACTGTTTGGGATGGGCATCGAAGGTCGCTAAGCACGCATCCCCCAATTTTTCAGTGTTCCCAACGGACTACCACTTCTTGCGCTCGGTCAAGCAATCTAAAAGGAGAAATTGATTTGAAGCGCGCAAGATGTGGAAGTCGGGTTCCAACGCTTTCTGGATTCTAATGCTAGCAAATTATCCAGTTCGCGGAACGCTGGCAATACAGTCGGATTTTTACTCCGATTAAAAAGGTTCACTTTCAGCGGGTTTGTCAGGTCTCAAACTTTAAACTCAAAACGGTGGATACTTTTTGGTCAACTTAATATGTAATCTTGTTATTAGCTCCCTTCACCAAGGAATGCAGCACTTTTGAGTCAACTTCACTCCCTTGACGCATCTTCAAGATAGACTGGCATACGTAAGATATACTCAGTACTGCAGATATCCATTATTTGGTTTCACCCAGCTTGGTCTTCAAGTAAGAGTTGTGAAGCAGTTATGTAGGTGCTTTCTGTCAATTTCGGGTCACAAATGCGAGAATGACTGCGAACAAATGGAGTGGCAGCCTCTAGCACGATTCATGCGTCTCCGCCACAGGATATGAAAACACCTGCTGGCTTATATTGACGGGACGGGGACTGCTAGCGGTGGTGGACGGAATGTGATAGCAGCTGACAGGGCTCGATAAGGAGCGTCGAAAGGCGATTATCAAAATCCATCTCGCTTTTCGCATTCGTTGTCTTGGGTTGGTACTCATAGGCGTGATGCGGGGTGGGACGGGAACGTTAATGGTGGACTATCCACATAGACGACGGTTGATAAGATTCGATAATGAGAGTGTTAGGTGTTTTGCGGGCTGTTACGGGTGCATTGATGTTGTGGGAGATGGAAATTGATAACGTCTGATAAGATTTGATAATAAGCGTCGGACGGCAAATGTCCATGATCCCTTTGGCCTCTCAATAGACAGTGCAGTGTCCACAGTCATAGTAGTTGTAGGGAGTGGTACAGGAACTTTAATGGAGATGGATCGAATCTCAAAACGGCTGATAAGGGTTGACAAGAGCCATTGGAAAGCGGATAGGATGAAATCCTGTCACCCGCTTATTTCTAAAGTATGACCGCTATAGTTGATATGTCTAATGTTCTGTGTCACTGGTTGAGCATATTTGGTTTGTGTCATGTTTTTCTGTTACGGTTGCAGCGATGCATCGACCGCTCGACCGCCTTGCTTCCCAAATAATGGCGCCTGTTTTTTGATAGTGCGATCCATGAATGATCTGAGTGCTATCTAGATTTGTAATAGTAAACAAAGTCAACCATTTCTAATGCGGTACGAGGTGCAACAAGGTCGACCTCCTATCTGAAATTCCGTTAGCCTTTCATGCTCATAATCAGCAAATGATAAGCATGGAATTCCGTTAGCCTTTCATGCTCATAATCAGCAAATGATAAGCATGGGTAACTAGCAAATCTATATTATGAATTTGGAGGTTCACTGAATGGACCAATAGCTACCTATCGAAGCGGTCGAACCCAAAACTAGCGAAAGCTGAACTATTTAAACTCCCAAGTAGTGACCACCAGTATCAAATGATCACTAAGCCAACAGATACCGTTCTGATCAGATGCATGCATGAATAGTTAAGTCCGCCGATATCGACCGCCATCGCCAAATCATCTGAGCTTCCGAAAAATGGTAGATGTGATATGCAGTGGTAAACAAATATGAATCAACGTGGTAAACAGATATGAATCAACAATAAGGCTCAAAGGAATCGTCCACGGAAATCTTTCACGGAATGAATTCTTTGTCACCCATATATTTATGTTGTATCTGCCTAATAAGGGCCGCATGCAAAGCTTAACGCGAAAAAGTGAGAATTCGGCTCAGATACAGCTAACCAAAGTCTTGGCCAGGTGGGTGGGGTCTCCGAGTAAAAGCCCCGTCCCGTCGTTGCCGTGATTTAAAACGGAGATTGGGACTGTTCACGTCACTTCCTGTTCCTCCAATGCGTCTCCGACCGCGGCGGACGACGGGGCGGGCACTTGCTCGGAGGCCCCGCCCACCCGGCCGAGGCTTTGTGGTGCTGTATCTTAGACGAATTCACATTTTTTTCGCGTGAAGCCTTGCATGCGGCCCTTATTAGGCAAATACGATATAAATATATGCGTAACAGAAAAAACTCATTTCAACGCGGACGACTCCTTTGAGCACTAAATGCTCAGCAAGTGAAAATGGTTCGTGTTCGTACTCCAGTATCAGTAGGAACGTTTCCACCTCTAAGCTATGTTAAATTCCGAATAGTGATAAGTGTTGTGGAGATACGGTTGAGCTAGCGCTCAGTACAGCGCCCATGAGCGTGGAATTGCGCGATGAGTTCTATGATATCGTTTGGGCAATATCGGCCATTTTTACATCACATAGTTATGCCATGCTATTCGCGCAGTACTTTGCGATAGCTCGACTGGTGCGAACACGACGGCACTTTTCTTTGACAAGTCTATCGAACCTTAACTGGAAGTTACAAAGAAATGCAACGCTGGCGAGGATGCTACTGATGCTCCCAGGGATTGATTAGGTTGAGAACGTCTCTGTAGGAATGTGATTTGCTTTTCAATAGAGGAATTGAAATAGCACGTCGAGCATCGGTGTCGATACTTTGAGCTCCTGTTCCTAGCTTTCAGTTGAGTCTTATGCGTAAATTCTTCAGAAAGGTTAAACAGTATGGATTTTAGTAGTGATGAAAATAGATTAATGAAGATATGTAGGATACCGTGAAAAAGTAGTCTGCTGAAGAAAATACGCTTCCCTGATCTGTGTGCACGTAGACTATAGCATACACAGAGATCTCTCATGAATTGTCGCACAGCAGTGAAAGGCCTGACGATGATATATAATATGTGAGAGGTCCGAATCACTCCTCTGCGCAAAACGAGTTAAACTACCATTCGGACTTCAACGCAGTCCTTTTCTGTGCGTTATCACTGAACTAACAAAATATGGGCGCAGCTCTTCGGGATTTTTATTTTGCGCTGAAAAATACCTGTCTTCCATTTGCTCCCAATATGTTTCATAGTACATAGTGGCCGATCAAGTCATTGCCCTCGAGGAAATACTGAGGCTTGGTTACTCTTTCAGGTTATGCGGCAGCTCCTTATCATCTTAGCTCAGAAGTTGAGCTTTACGGATCGCGTAACCTAGATGTCTCAAGTTTTCTACTTTCTATCTTTGCCTTAGAAAAGTAATTTCAACCCTTACTACAGTCTCTCATATCATGGTGATTACTGCATAGCAACTCCATGTATCTCATATTTCAACCCAAGCTTTTGGGGTGTGTGCAGATATGACGGAAAATCGCGTGGCCGCCTGCGGCTAGCGGCGCGGCGGGTGCAAGTGCCGGTGGCAGGGCATGGTAGCCTTCAAGCGAGGCAGTGTGGGATAGGTGGAAGCGTGAGGTGACCCAGCCACGCTCTGCCGGGCTCCCAAGAGTAATCGATTCGCAAGTCGTACTGGTGACGCCGCGAGTGAAACGCCGCGAAGCGACTTTCCGTCATATCTGCACACACCCGAGCTTTCGTATCGCCCATATCCATAGCTCTAGCAATAAGCAATAAGCAAGTGTCGGGACATCCTGTCATTCGGGTCATTTGAAGTTGCTCCTTAGATCGTATTTCATGTTGATTCTATCATTCAGATGTGAGCGGGAGCGTCTCCTGATGGATATGGCGGCAAGTAGGCTGTTTACGCTTAAATTTTCAACAGGATCATCATTAGGATGTATGTCGTTTTTCGTCTCTATATTTTCATTGCCACTCTCGCAATTTGTGGTGATGGCCACCCATCATTTGAGTATAACATTCGAATTTTGTTCGCAGTGTCTATGTGCACATGTCACTTGTTGTGTCCGGCGTAGGCTCGTTTTTTTCTATATGACTCTCATCAAATTTTTCATATTTTAGCATCTCGGTATGACTTAGTCACAGATGCTATTCTATGGTCAGTTGACTTCACTTTCTATCTTAATACCAGTACAGGATCGAAGGTAAGAAATTCCATGCGGGGTTCACCCCATTCATTGTACTCGCGAAGACTTCTCGTGTACACACTTATTCCTCGATGTGTATGATCTTAAATATTGTGACGATATTGTGTGTAGGCTGCTCATATGGACAGCCTGAGTACTTCACAAAATTTTGTATCAGATCATCGTGTCGAGGGCTCTAATAGTCTGAGAGCTCTATAATTCTCCTTTGTCATTCCTTTATTCCGTTATCCTCTTTGTTTGCATTATTCTAAAATTTGCATCTTTCTGATATTCCACCTATTTTTCTTTACGCTACCTTCCTTTTCCAGCACTTCATTACACTCATTTGAAATCTCCGCTTGAGTGGTTGTCGCCATGTTCGTGAAATTTTTCTGGAATTTCGGCTTTTATCATACATCACGGCAAAACAAAGGCTTTGTGGGGTGATGTATCATCTTCCACTGATTCAGAAGTCTTTTTTTTGCTTTTTTGGCATAGATATCTCGAATTAAGAGTTAAATTTTTGCCAGAAGAGCTGAAACGTAGATTAAGTGCATGCCAATGAGTAAATATCCCAAGTCTTGTCAACTCTAGTAATTTCTTTTTTTTTTAGCACGAAACGTTTGTCGTAGATGATACGAGCGAGCGGGATATCCTCAAGCCGGTGAGTTCACTGTTCAATGCAGTATCAGTAAACCATGAAAAAATTCTCAAAGTTCCTGAAGGCGCATCCACGATCGTGGCGGTAATTTGATCGTCTTCCGTAGGAGGGCGTTAGAGGCAGCAGCAGGGATGACTTAATTGGTTGCTGAGGATTCAAGGTGCGAAAAAAAAAGACTTCAAAAAGTAAAATGCCAAAGACTTGCGAAATGGGAATTCTATCCTTTTACAGGGGAGGTATTTCAAGAAATGGAGAGCTTCTCAGAAAAACAATTTTGTGCATCATGTAGAGCCAAGACAACGTAAATGTACCACGTGCTAATGAGAGAATAGTGGTTCATCCTTCCTAAGGGCCATAGGAATAAAAAATAAATAAAAAGGGATTGATGGGCCGATCACTAGGCACGAAATTTTGCAAAATTTGGATTTTTGGCTTTGGGCTCGTATATATTTGAGAGTGAAGATTAAGTATCAGCCCCTAATAGCAATAATATTTTTGGCGGATTTGGCGGTTCAATTTTTTGAGTCAATTCGTAGTCAGGGGTCAGATTGACCCCGCAAGCAATTTTCCAGCCGAATCGAGGTTCTGTCAGATTTGAGAGTCTGGTTAGGTGTTGGCATATTAATATTAGGTTGGGCATTGGTATTGGTATGTTGATGTACGCTCAAGTAGGCGACGGTATCATTTTCCAGCGAATCCTCACCGTTGCTATTGTGTGTTTCTAATATCAAATCTGAACCTACTTTTTTCATAAACATAGGAGGTGTAATCAATCATGGCCACTTCCACGTGCTCGAAGTTAGGATCATAATCTTTTGTCTAGAAACGTGCCTCCAAATAGGGCTTCACCTCCTGAATACGAATATGATAGTCACTGTAAGAAAAAGGCAATTTTTTGTGCTGCAAACCATTACGCGCCTCAAAAATCCTGACATCAATTCTGCTGAAGCTCTTGATTTGAGTTATTCCAGGTTCGCTGTCAGCGAACCTTAGTCATCGGCGTAAAGATATATGAAGATGAAAACATGAAAATCAAAAAAGAATTGCGAAATTTCCCACAAAATTCCCTTAGGAACCTTCCTCGCTCGCCACTGCCAAACCACAAATACATGCCTAACGTTTCGGCGAGAGTCATCGCCTCATTCCCCATGCCATCCGACCATTGCAAGGCTTATCCTTTGGAACGATAATAGAAATTCCGTGCTTTTTTGGATATGTGGTTGGTGGGAATTTAATTCTTTCCCTGTTTCGCTTCCTTTTTGATGTGGAATTGAAGAACATCTCAAAATCTGCACATACTCGACGCTCACGTACAGACTACGCGCTACAATGAGTGGGTTGAAGTCGCAAGTCACATGCACATACCTCCAATGTAATGCGAAGAACCGTTTTTTAAAAAAAAATCATAAAAGGTTGAATTGAGGCAAACTACCTCAGGAGCTTCCTTAGGAGAAAATTTTTCTCCACTCCTTTTTTGACATTCATGGGGCAGCTCGGGAAAAGTGGGCGTCAAGTCCCGTTTAATGCACATACCTCCAATGTAATGCGAAGAACCGTTTTTTAAAAAAAATCATAAAAGGTTGAATTGAGGCGAACTCCCTCAGGAGCTTCCTTAGGTAAATCGGCTAAAAGTATTTACCTGTTTAAACCCCTCTTCTACCACTACGGGGTGGCAGGTGGACTTCTACGATCGACGGTTTCAAGGGTCAGTCAGTATTTCTTTGGCCATCGTCTCCTTTTTCACAAACCGACAATTTTTTTCTGTAAAATGAAGTGGCGTTTGAAAGAATAGTTTCCATGAAGATTTCACTCTTCCATACTCGGAAGAAGGCGACGATGCCGAAACATCAGTCGGAAATAAAGTGATTAACAATCTTGGTAGAAGCTAAAACATCCGAACAATCGCTATTGAAAGATCATGCCAAGATTCATCGAAAGTCGCACATGGACATTGCTACATTTTTGAAAACGCTCCATTACTTGGAAAACCTTCCTCGTCAGTTGTTTTCCGTAGCGGATATGTTCTTCGGCGCGACTCATAAGTGACGTGTCCAATTTTGCCTAATGAAACTGCGATAGGTAGCGGACTTACACTGCAAAGTACGCGCTCATCTATTTCGTTTGCATTTCGACATTAAATCTCAGGAATGTGTTTATTGGTTGTTTTGCAATGATCTGGTAAAAGTCATCGCCCCTATCCTCACACGTTGTTTACGCTTGACGAACTCTTTGCATGTCGAATGCAGGCATTCATCCGCTACGTACAGTAGCGATCAAAAATATATGTGGTTTCTTATTTCAACCATAACTTTGGCCAGCGTTTACATACAGTAGCGGTCAAAAGTTTGGAAACTTTTGAATTTTCAACCTAATTCGATTAAGAAACAACCGAGTTGTCTCAAATTCACATGGTAAGTATAGAATTGAGTAGGAAACACATGCGTGACATCGCTTGCCGATAATCGATTAATTGATCTACATTATGTGATTTACTCATAATATGGCGCGTCAATAGTATGGAAACTCTCTTGTAACGATATCATCCCGCTGCTAATTTGTGAAGGTTTGCAATTTTTCCATAGTTTTAGATAAAGTTATGGCACAGTATCTCATTTTCAGATAAGATCTGGTAAAGAAGTAGCATTTGCTGTGCAGGAGACGATTGTTCGGGCCATTAAGTCTGGAACGCCCAAGAACCTTCTTGCAGAGCAATATCACCTCGCTAAAAGCACAATCACCAAGATTTTCAAGCGCTACCAAAGGCAAGGAGGTGTGGTAAAGACTCATCGTTCAGGAAGACCTCGTAAAACGACACCAAGGGACGACACATTCATCATAAGGGCCTCGCGTGCTGACCCGCGCGCTTCGTCGACAAAAATTCTCAAGCAAGTGGCAATTTTTTTGGGCCTTTCTGTCAGCCAAAGTACTGTTCAGCGTCGTCTGAGAGCTGGCGGATTATTTGGCAGACGCCCCAGCAGGAAGCCACTAGTGAGCTCAAGGATTAGGAAAGCGCGACTAAGTTTCGTCCGTCAACACTTTGCCTGGACCAGAGAAGAGTGGGGAAAAGTGTTGTTCAGCGATGAATCAAAGTTCTGCCTCTTCGGCAGCGATGGTTTGAAGTACCTGAGGCGTCCTGTAAACAAGAGAAATCATCTAAAGTACCAGGTACCAACAGTGAGGCATGGCGGAGGTAATGTGATGGTATGGGGATGTTTTGGTCCATGTGGCGTTGGCCCACTCCGTATCCGAGGGTATATGGACTCGTTCGCGTACAAGGGTATCCTGGAGAGTACCATGCTTCCTTTTGCTTGTCAAAGAATGCCTAGGGAATGGATTTTTTAGCATGACAATGATCCGAGGCATGCCTCCCGCCTCGTGACCGACTTCCTGAGATCGAAAAATTGCTGTCATGAAGTGGCCGAGCCAAAGTCCGAACCTCAATCCGATTGAGCACCTTTGGGAAGAACTTCAGCGTCGTACAAGACACATTCCAGTGAAGAATTGCGATGAAAAGTATGATATTTTGTTGAAAGAAGGGGCTTCGATTCCTCAGTCCGAAATTGATGCTCTGGTCGAGTCAGTGCCCAGAAGGTGTAAGGCTGTCATTGATTCACGCGGTTATCCAACGAAGTACTGATTTTTGTCTCGTATTCTGACGTTGTTAGGTTCGATTTTTTTTGGATTGAGAAGTTTCCAAACTTTTGACGCGCCCTTTTCAAAATAAACAGCATTTCCTCACTCAAAATTTCCACTCTCAAAAAACGACGTTCCACATCGTGTTCTCTACTTGATTTTATACCTATTCTGTGAATTTAAGACAATTCGGTTGTTTCTTAATCGAGGGAGGTTGAAAATTCAAAAGTTTCCAAACTTTTGACCGCTACTGTATCACCTTCGATTTTTTTTGATTGACGAAGGCAACTGTCACTCAGTGAAATAAAGTTTTTCGGCCATGTAGGATGCAGTGTGAAGGAGGAAAAAATCATTTAAGTGATAACACTGAAAAAGATCAACACCGTGCATCAGTGCTGTAAAGTGCTGTCATCTTCCAAATGAAGGGCAGCAATGTTTTAGCCTCATTCCGTTCTACTTTTTGCCCAACGGCTTGTTTCGTTGAGCTATAAGCTTCTTATGGCTGATTAAATTTTTGGGAAGTTTTGGTCATTTTCAGAGCTTTCAGTAAATAATTTTTCGACCTTCACACTGCATCCTACTTGGCTCAGATACCTTTTCATGAAGTAGCAGTTGCCCTCAACTTACTAAAAAACAGTTTGTAAACGTCGACCAGAATTATGGTTAAGGTCCAAAATCGCATATAATTTACCGCTGCTGTATATCAAAATCGGCATTGCTGACTGTTCTGTCTTTTCGGTAATGCTCTTTTGAGGATTGAGGACTGGGAACAAAGTGAGGAGAATTTTTCTGCCACCAAAAGGATCCTTTAGAGCGCTGCCGCCGTGGACCGTCGAGGCGATTTCTGCATCTCCAATCTCATCGTATTCATATTGGGTAGTCTAAAAAGCCTTTTCGTATTTTTAAATACCCCTTTTTCCCTCCAAAGTGCTTTCCAGCAATCTTATCTGTGCACACACATGTAGTACAAGTCCACACGCCTCTATAGGTATTATTGTCTTCCATCTCCCGTAACCTTTTTCGGCAAAATAAACATCAAAGGTCTACCTCATTTTCAATACAAAAATTTTTCTTTGAATGGCGTTAGACAGGGAAAGGAAAAGGTGATAATCCGATGGAGCAAGATCAGGGCTATAAGGTGGATGGGGCAGCAATTCTTATCCAAGCTCGAGAATTTTAGGCGAGGCAATTTTTTGGCAAGTCTTCCCACTATTGAAAAAAAGACTCGCCAAAAAATTCTCGAGCATGGATAAAAATTGCTGCCCCATCCATCTCATAGCCCTGATCTTGCTCCATCGGATTACCACCTTTTCCTTTCCCTGTCTAACGCCATTCAAAGAAAAATTTTTGCATTGAAAATGAGGTAGACCTTTGATATGTTTATATTGCCGAAAAAGATGGGATCCGGGAGATGGAAGACAATAATACCTATAGAGCATGTGGACTTGTACTACATGTGTATGTACAGAAGAGATTGCTGGAAAGCAGTTTGGAGGGAAAAAGCGGTATTTAAAAATACGAAAAGACTTTTTAGACTACCCAATATAATAAATTAGGAATTATAAATTTTGCAGGCTCCTCGTTGGTCTATCGCTTAATCATACGCCCTTCGTCATCTGACACATTAATTTTTTTATAACTTATTGGAATTTTGTGTGACGGGCTCCTTTTTCCTTGAGTCCTTGTGGAACGTCCTCTTTCTTTTCTATCCTCTTCACTCCTCTACGCTCAAAGTGCATAAGTTCGTTTTGAACGGTCCTTCGAGAGCAAGAGGGGACATTAACAGCTTCTCACATTTTACCATCCCTCATTCTGGCGATTGAGCCTCTCAGTTCAGTGCGTAGAATCGTTATACTCTAGTGCGTTTGGTTGCAGTATACAGGGTGTCCCAAAATCATGGGCGCCTGGACACGTGTTTCTTCGTATTCCTCTATGCAATTGTATCAATCCTTTTTCTTTCATTTGCTGGTCAGCGGGTGCCCAGGATCTTCTTCTACCGATGTGCATGCTTGTCGGGGTTAAGCTCATGGTATTTTCGAGAATTCAAAAGTTTTTCAAATGCACTTCGCGGTCATTCGCTTCAACGGTGACACGCACCTCACCGTACTTTTGCTCAAGCGAAAAAATTTCCACGTTCTGAACCGTTAAGGGCAACCAGTGTGGCCAACAACATCTGGTAGGGTATACCATGCCGATAGGGTGTTTGGGTACCAGCAAGCGGGTCCCAGTAATGATTGAGGGTCTAATAATAACACGTTGTTGGTTTCCGTCAATTTCGGCGTAAAGCTTGCGGAAATGTGGAAATGAGGAACTGGCTGTTAGACATAAGATAGCACTTCCCTCACTAGTCTTTCGCAACAATACTTGGTGAGTTTAGCAGCAAGGCGCTTTAGTTATAGAATCAAACTGATACAAAAGCGATGCCGACCCGATTTTTCCGAATTCATCACTTTTCGAAACGTCCGTCAAATCCTCCAGAACATGATTCCATTGATCTCCTGCCGGGGTCCTCAACTAAAAGCAACGTCTGACGAGTGAGCCATCTTAGTATGGAGTCACATAAGGTAGCCCTGAGAAAGATTTGGGAAGGAATGTATGGAAAAACATGCGTCATGGGTGGTTGAGTGATAGAGAGACTTTGAGCTTGTATCCTTGTCGAGGCAGAGAAACTTATGATATCACTGCTGTGTCTTGTTATATAAGATGTGAGTAAAGTAAAGAATGGGTTGCTTTCCATTCGCTCTATTGACGCCAACAAAATATTGCAATATATTGGCGCCCGTAATTATGGGACGCCCTGTATTGGCGCAGCTATTATGAGCTAATGAAGTAATAAAATAAGTAATAAAATATGATATATGAAGTAAAAAAAACAATGAAGTAATAAAATAATAATATTATGAGCTAATGAAGTAATAAAATAATTACGTCGAAACTTCGAACGTTCAAACTGGCCTCTAGAGGTTCGACTATGGCTGGGGTCAAGATGTGGATGGCTTCCAGTCTTTCGCCTCATGCATCATGGGTAGAAAAAAGCGCGCATAAGGGCGCAAAGCCATTTTGGTTGAAAAAAGACCAGCGTCAACTTTGAGCCATCTACCTGCACAAACACCAACTCGCGGGACACGGCTGCCCGAGTCAATGCAGCATTCGGCGCAGACGACTACCGCTCGCACCTTTCCCTGTGTTGGTTTGGTCGCCTTGAAGGCAGAGACACGACTTTGACTTATGAATGCCCTTAATGACATACCTTTTTCAACTAACTGCTCTTCCTTTTAGAGCTCAGGATTCAGGTCCTGCCTAGCAAATAAGCAGACAGTTGTGGGAACTCGATTTTTGAACGTTGATTGGCATGAAGTAATGAGCCGGTGTTTTCAAAAATTTTACAAAACGGACGGAATTTGCGAACTAACGCATTATAATGTACTTTTTGGAGTTTTGAAAATGTGTATGTGTATCCAGTGATTCCATCACCAATTCTCTTATACTATACATGGGATGTAAAAGGCAATAACTGACAAGATAATAGGCAGCTATTCTGGCTTACCCTCCACCTACAGGCATGGTTTACATGCGACTTGAATTTGTGGGAATGGAAGCGAGGAATTGGCGATTTCTCTCAACAAGTTTCCTCTGTGTGAGACGTGTAGAAAGGTGGAGATTCGTTCGTCCAGAAAATCTATCATGACGAAACTTTACTTGCGTCGCCTTTTCGGCGAGTTTGCTTCCTGTATTTTGTTTTATTGCAATTTATACCTTCTGTGTCTGGATCCATTTCGAAGCAAATTAATGTGCTATCCATCCTACTCTGCAGTGCTCATGCTCGTGTAGCTTGAATATGTAGACGAGGAACGACCTGGCTTCCATCATGGTTATCGTGCCTGGCGAGAATGCCGATATTTTGATAGTTGAATTATCCCGCTATCGTTCAAAAGCTTCTCGTCCGTGGAGAGTAACGATGTGCGTGCCACGACACACCATCGTCTGAGGGTGCTTAAGGGCAACCACGCGATAATCAGATGGGTGGCTTACATTATTGGGACAAGTAGGTTCCCAGACAACTGCTCAAGTGCATCTTTGTTGCGGCCGCACAGTGCACCTTCACGATGTTGTGCCTGCTTGAACAGAACCAAGTCACAGCCACTAATCCAAATCACAACTGGCCTTAGACGAACGAATTCCGATGTGGAAGATGCCTTCATCATCGAAGTGGCTGTTTCATTGATTATCTCCTCTTACCGGAGGTTAGGCCGCGGTCATACCTTGCGTAGCTGCATTAGTTGACGCCGGTGCCGGCGTCAACTAACGCAGCTGCGCAAAGTATGACCGCGGCCTTACCTTTCCCACGTGAGCGCCACGTTGGAAATTTGGTTGTCTAAATTTAGGTGTGATCTGGTTGGGTGGGTGTGGCTTAGTTGTGTTCAAGCAGGCACAACACCGTGAGGGTGCATAGCGCAGCCGCAACAGATCTGCAGACTGAGCAGTTATCCAATGACCTATTCTTCCAAGAAAGTAAACCACCCAACTGATTATCGCGTGCTGTGCCTTCAAGCCATCTTTGGGCTAAAATTCCTGCAAAAGGCGTTATAGTGAACTGTCTTGCGATTATTCCCTTATTGAAATTTGAAATAGTCTGTAAAATCACCGCCTTCCCTTCGTATCGCGGTTTCTGTGGCACAGACATATTTTAACTGTCTATTCATTCCAAGTGCTAATGGAAGATTCACTGTTTCAGAATATTGACAACATTATTTGCTTTGACGACGTTGACGATTCCATAACAACAGAATTCAAAAAAGCGGCGGATCGGAGCGAAAACTGCTTCAACGTTTTCTTCGTTGTGCCTCATGTCATAGATGTCAATACGGAAGCACAGTAAGCATTGAAAAACTTCCTTTAGTTTGCAATGGCGTATTGTTCCATTCATCTTCCTGCTTTCCATTTACCTCTGATAGGTAATTTTTGTGGTAGCTTTGCTAGTGCACAATACTGCGCGCATCACATAATCTGATAGTTAAGAATCCAAAACCGATAGACCCAATCTTTGCTTGCTGACAGCAGTTTCAAACAAGCCCGTCTTGCACTATGCCGAGTGACGCGCGCGATGTTGTGTGCCAGCAAAACTTGTAATCAAATACGGACCTCAGATTTGAAAGAAACCTCGAAAACTGTGGACAATCAAAAATAGTGAGGTAACATCGGCTTGTAATCTAAATTAAGCTCTTTTTTCGTCAACTCGGAACTATCAATCCTATTAAACATGTTGAGAGAAAATCAGGTTGAGAACTGACCAAACCTCATGAATTGCAAAAAACAGTTGGATTTTAGTTAGGACAGTCAGAACATACTTGATAAACCCGCAATTCCTTAACTTCGAAAAGGATGCGCAAAAGCGCCCAATTTTACGACACACATTCCCTAATGTTAAAGACAAAATTCGGAGCAAACAAAACCTCAAAAAATCAGGGTCCTGTGATTGCTGGCAGTCAGGAATGAATTTCCGCTCAGACATACATATACACTTACTAGCAGATGCTATGCCGCTTATACATATATAGGGTAGTCGAATAATTTCTCGTTTTTTGAAGCAATTCATTTTTACACTTTATTACAAAACACAGAGCATACTATGAAACGGTAATCACCATATCGTTCTACCACTCTTCGCCACCTTTCAGGTAAATTTTCTATGCCATCCGCATGGAACCATTCTGGCTTTGATTTGAAGAAGTTACACAACACCGTTCCATGTCAGCTTCATTATCGAACGTTTCTCTTTGAATGGCGTTAGATTGGGAAAAGAAAAGGTGATAATTCGATGGAGCAAGATCAGGGCTATAAGGTGGATGGGGCAGCACTTTTCATCCTACCTCGAGAATTTTTTTGGCGTGTCGCTTTTGCTATGTGTGGGCGAGCACTGTCGTGTAGGAAAAGAATCGTGTCATGGTTCGGACGTTTCTCTGTGATTTTAGCAACCAGAATATACGGCTGCTGACAGTATAGGTCTGCGTTAGTATAGTGTTGCAAGCCAGCACCCGCAATCTTTCGTTGTCGACCTCCGATGGGGATCCGGACCGGTCGAAATCTTTGACGTTATAGTTGCCTTCTCGAAAGCGTTTGAACCAAAGTTGTACCACAAGTTCAGACATTGGACCCTCCTCGAATACAGCGTTTATACTACGACTGGATTCGTTTGCCGAAAGGCCATTTCTCAAATCACAGAGTAGAATGCCCCGAAAGTACTCTTTTGATATATTTATTATATTTATTTTCTGCCGAAAAAGGTTATCCGGGAGATGGAAAACAATAATACCTATAGATGCGTGTGGACTTGTACTACATGTCTATCTACAGAAGAGATCGCTGGAAAGCAGTTTGGAGGGAAAAAGCGCGTATTCAAAGAAAACGAAAAAACTTTTTCGTCTCTCCAATATATATATATTAGGTTGATTCATAATAAATCGGACAAATGGTAGTGATGATTTTAGAGATCATTACTCAGTAACGAATTAACGAAAATGGACGCGCGAGGTACCGTTGGAATGAGTATGAAAAGCTCTTCAAAGTATCGCAAAATAATCACTCCAAAGTAAATTCATTCCGCCACAATGCCGCACGATTTCAAGCGGTCCAGAGACCACATCCGCAACGTGATACTATTTATATCGCTATCTGGCCAGGAACCCGCGGATATCGGCAGACGTCTGATAGAAGTTCACAAGGAGCATGCCCCCGGCAGAAGTACACTGTAGTTGTAGCATTCGAAGTTTGCGTCAGGCGACTATTCCATCGAAGACGAAAACCGCGGTTGGTGGAGCGTACACGGCGTAGAGTACTGGGAGCTGCTCGATGAAGGTACCACAGTATCCGCCGACGTCTACGTTCGTCAATTACGAGAATTGAAGGCCAATGTCCAAAGTTCGCTACGGCTTCGGTCACATGTCTACTTCCAGCACGACAACGTGTCTACTTCCACAGACCGCACTTCGCAAGATCGACCAAGGCCGAGCTGCTGTCGTACAGTTGGACCGTACTTCTATACCCACCGTACTCCCCAGACCTGGCCCCTTCAGATTTCCACCTTTTCTCCCACAGCCAACGCCACCTGGACGGCCAAGACTTCAAAACTCGCGACGAGGTCAAGGCGGCACTCGGCAACTTCTTCGAGCTCCAGCTTCCGGCCTTCTGGAGCAAGGGCATCCATGATCTGCCTATACCATGGCAGAAGGTCATCGATAAAGATGGAGTATATTTCAAGTGAATCCCTGTTGTCGTAAAAAAGTTGTACGACAATGATTAAAATTGGTCAATTTGTCCGATTTATTATGAATCAACCTAATATAATAGTAGGATTTTGTTCAGTTGTCATTTTCAGGTACTATCTGATCGACCACAGTGAGACTTTACTCAATGTCATCAGGGGTAAACTGGTCGTTGATCGTCCAAGATTTTTGATTGCGCTCAAATCTCAATCACTGCAGTTCATACGTAAGGTGAGTCTACCAAAGAGCCGATATACATAGATCTGCTAATGGATGAAGACCTATTTGCTGAGCCAATACAAAAGTTCACTATACGTGATAACGAAGACGGCTGCAAGTATTCTAGCCTACCGTTTCGATATCGTCGGATTTTCGAGCCCTAAATGGCAAGTGATTGAGGCTCATGAGGCTTGTAGGTTGGGTCTCTGCATCACTACCGGACCCTGACTTGAGACGTGCAAAAATATTAAATCTGTACGATCAAGCGTATTGGGTGCAACAATTCAGTTACATTGTCGATTGAGATCCTCGAACAATGAACAATGGAAGGCATGAAACTGATGGCGTTTCCAGCTCAGACGAATTAGGGATTGGGGCAACTGTTTGTTATGTCTCAGTACTCAGTTTTCCACTCGTTTCAGGTTTTGAGCGCTGATTCAAAATGCTCTGGAGCTCGCGCGACAAAATACCCGCAGCAACTTCAAATTGCAAGCCTCTATGGCATTGAAACCGATAACAATCAGGGGTCTCGCTCTCTGTTGTCTCTTAGGAGTCGGGCTATTCCATATCAGCATTGAAGCTCGAGACCTTTTTGTGGAGCTGAAGCGGTGTAAAATTTGAGGTTTTCGCGAGGATTCTGTCAGGTCGCCATCAAACTTCACAATTTTGCGATTTCGCAGCGCTGAGCTCCACACGAATTACGGCATTGCGCAACCTCAAAGTCGTAGTATCGCGTGCAAAAAGGTGATGCCGTGAATCGCAAAATTGCATGAACGCGAAGTCTGACGGCAGTCACACACAAGTGTGAGGCTCCAGAGCGCAAAACTGTAGGAAAATTTTATTGCGCTGGGGAATAAGTCCTTGCGGTTTTTTTCAACCCCGTTTTTCACATTGTTTCCTTCATCTTTCGACAAAGCTTACTCGTGTTTTCGATAGAGCTTTTTTGCTCTATGAAATGATACTATCAATTTTTCGATTTCTTCGAATACCCAATATTTATGAGGCTTGGAAATGAAGTAAGCTAAAGGCAAAAATTGGCACTTGCGCACCTTATCTTTCTCGTCTGCCATCGAGACCAAAAAATGTATGCGCATAAGTTTCGATAGAGCTTTTTCAGCTCTACAGAACGGTACTACTTTTTATTCGAATTGCTAAACCTTTTGCTGTTTTTAAGACTCACAAATGCAATACTCGCAAAAGTAAGCACTTTCGTTATCTTCTCTTCCTCGCTACCATCGAGATTGGAGAGGATGTGCATATATGCAATCGGTAGGGCTTTTTTTGCTCTACAAAATGATACCACTCTTCTTTTGTATCCTCTCATATTTTTGCATGTAATAATGAGTTTCGAAATTACGTGAAGAAAATGAATTTTTTGGCAGAGTGTTTTGTATCATTCGATAGAGCTCTTTTTGCTCTACGAGGCATTGTTTACGGTTTTTGTTCGAATTGATTTTTGCCATTTTTTAGATCATTTAAAAGTCGACGAAATCGAGCATTTTTGCTACATGTGTCCAAAATGCGCGATTTCGCCGACTTTTAAATGATCTAAAAAATGGCAAAAATCAATTCGAACAAAAACCGTAAACAATGCCTCGTAGAGCGAAAAGAGCTCTATCGAACGATATAAAACACTCTGCCGAAAAAATTGGTTTCCATTATGCAATACTGAATTGAAAAACAGGTGGAAGCTTATTCCTACATGCAAAAATATGAGAGGATACAAAAGAAGCGTGGTATCATTTTGTAGAGCGAAAAAAGCGCTATCGATTGCATATATACACATCCTCTTCAACCTCGATGGTAGGCGAGGAAGAGAAGATAACGAAAGTTTTAACATTTGCGAGTATTGCATTCGTGAGTCTTTAAAACAGCAAAAGGTTGAGCGATTTGAATAAAAAGTAGTACCATTCTGTAGAGCTGAAAAAGCTTTATCGAAACATATACACATACATTTTTTGGTCTCTATGGCAGACGAGAAAGATGAGGTGCGCAAGTGCCAATTTTTGCCTTTAGCTTACTTCATTTCCAAACCTCATAAATACTAGGTAGTCGAAGGAATCGAAAAACAGATAGTATCATTTTATAGAGCAAAAAAAGCTCTATCGAAGTCATGTATAAGCTTAATCGAAAGATGAAGGGAACACTGTGAAAAACGGGGTCAAAAAAACGCAAGGACTTATTCCCCAGCCCAATAGATGAGGGCATTTTAGATGAAATGAGTGGAAAGGATGAATGCCTAGCCATAATGAGCAAACTTTTCCCGTTCATTAATCTAATTGGCCTCTAAACGCAATCAAGGTCATGCCGGTGGTTTTGGTCATCCCGGGTTATCCACTGTGTCAGAGTGACAGCTCAATGGCCCTGGGTATTCCTTTAAGGTGAGCCCAACGATAGCTGTAGTCTGCGATACCCACAGGTGTCACTGGTTCACTTTGAACTGTTTACGTATGCAATGTGTTTGGAGGCAATCATTTTCCTCTTTGCAAGCTCCTATAGAGCCAAACGAATTGTTTTTTGAATTGAATGAATGAGGTGATGGCGAACAACGAAACCTCTTTATTGTATTGAATGTGACCTTAACAAACTCACATCCAAACAGCCTGATGCTAAGATTTTTGGAAGCCGCAATTTGGATATCCATTTATTCACGAAACCACTATATTATATTGATTATGGCTTCGACAAACTCACATTCGAACAGCCTAATGATAAGATTTGCGGATGCAGGTACCTGGATATTCATCACTCTACTATCACTTTTGTTACTCCAAACCTCGATGATGACCATCGCTATTAGACTGATCATAGAATGGAGGATCCACTCGAGCTAAATCCAGATCTTCGGACAATTCGAAGAGCGCTTCTCACAGCGGGTCACGTTCACCGTCAGGCGGAAATGTTCAAAAAAATACGACCCCCCCCCTTTCTTCAGGTTCCGCTATTTCTGTGGTTTCTACCCAGGCGACACGATTCACCAAGGAAATGAGGAGCCTACGCTATTCACCATGGAAATTAGGAGCCTACGGTCATAAAAAAATCAATAGGGCGAAATCAAGAGAATTTAAAACATGAGAAAACTCAGTGAGTACATTCCAAAACAAAAGCGTCTGACAAGGGAAAGGTCACAAATTTCCATGGAACATTAATGAGACCCGGATGGGTCGATAGAGCTCCGAATACATATCATGTCAATGAAAATCAAAATTGCAAAATGCTATTTTGAAGCGAGTTGGGAGAGGTCGAAGTTTGCCTGTGATAACTTTTTGGCGGGGCACTTTGCCATCAGCACGGCTGGCAACGGCAATCGTGGCCTACTGGCAGCGATCCGGAATCTGCAGGATAGTGGAAGAGAGTTTGCTCGCTGCCGGTGGGGTTTTTTTTGCATTTTGTGTTCCATTGTCAGTAAAGGGTTTTCTTTCATTTCTGAACGTTTCCCTGTACTGGTACCTATCGCATCATTTGCTCTGCCACATTTTTTGTAACTACTAACTTTACTCACAAGGGAAGGATACCAGGTAGAAGACACTCCCAAACCACAGGACTTGAGCGTTGTTGCGAAAAAAGATTATGATATTCACGTACATAGGGTAGCATTACCCCTCTGTGCAAATTTTTAGCCAAATCCAGTTTTTGGTCGGTCTAATTTCGGAAAATTAGGGGTGACCAGGGGGTGAAGGGGTAGTCTTTGAACTTTCTTCTGCAAAAAATCCTGCAACCTGAACAAGATAACCTACACATACCTGTTGCACTTCCCATCGCACCGAAAGTACGTAACAAGCGTCAAATAAGAGCATTCCCTAGGCAGCGGTTAACGACTTCCTTTTCCGAAATTTGGTCCAATTCTCGAATTGGCTAGAAACTTGTTCTTTGGGTACTTGATTCCCTGAGTACGAGAATTACACAGGTTTTGCACGAGAAAGATTGGCTCGCGCGTCATGGGCTTCTGAACGTACCATGTAATAGGGGTCTGTACCCTAATGTCAGGATGCCGCACTGCGGCATGTCGCAAGTCAAACAATGCGGACGAGCTAAATGGTTGGGTCCCGAAGTGATTAGAAGTCAACTGCGTATCGCACCATTTGCATTACGTTGTAATCGTTCCAAGACCCAACTACCGCGACGCGCAAAGCTCGCACACACTGTGTCGCACGCCGCTCATCGTCATGCGGCATCCTGACATTAGGGTACAAACCCATGTAATAGCATTATTAATCCAACTGAACGTCCATAACTCCCTTCAGAGAATCATTTGGCAGATATTGTACACAGGTTTGAAATCAGCGTGGCTGGATTCACGCTATTACTCAAATGCACATCGAGTAATATGTGTCTAATCGCGAATGGCCACTTCGAACTGTTTCCTTCCCTTGTGAGTAATATTAGTAGTTACAAATAAAGTGGCAGAGTAAATGATGGGTGCCATAGGCACCAGTACAAGTGCCCTACCTTGTTTCCTATTTGTGAGGTGCTGCTTTCTGTCCTTCGAGTTCTTGAGTGAAGATAAAGTTGAATGTCGCTTTCGTATTTGAACACACTTACTAGTTCTCTCTCATCTCCTCTTTACACTACGAACCCTCAATCTGAGGAGATCCCCATGTCGAGGATTCCTCGACGGAGGCTTGTTACCCTGGCTGCATGTCATAAGAGAATGAGTTCGAAACGCAGCGTCGAAACATCTGTTCTAATAAGCCACTGCACTCACTGTCTTCAATAATTGGCTGGTCTGCCTATGGACTTGGCGATTCGCATTTGCTGCAGATTGTCGATGGAAGATCCCGATATGCGTCCGATCGCTCACCACTATGCCATGGTTTTTCCTTTTATCACTATCGTTTCAGCGGCAGTTGAGTACCATAACTTTAAGGAAACCGGAATGTGAGGTATTCTAGGCGGCGAATAATTTTCACCATGTTTCAGGCTGCCCATTTGGAGGGTACTACTCAAAAAGCGCATTGTAAACCACAACTACAGGCGATTCCTTTATCCACTGAGCTACAACAGGCCATTCCTGTATCCACTGGGCTACAAAGCAGTGTAAGTCCAGCACTGTATTCGAGGTTCTACTTTTCCCGTCCATAAATGAATTGATCATAGCCTGGTTGGAATTGCTTATAGGTAGATCAGAGGTGAGTCGTTTAGGACGGGGGCGTTCGAGGAGAGTAATATTTCGCCGTGGATCTGAATAAGAGTGAAACGGAGCTAAGTAGGAAGGAGGTGATTGAATCGAAACGAGAATCTGAAATTCTACTCTCTTCGCCTACCCCATCTTACGCTCGACAGAGAAGGAGAACGATCATCTGAACTGCTGAAGTTTCAACTTTACTCACCAAGCATTTTGCTTTTTTTTTAAAGAGAAACAACACGAACCTGCACGTTTCTTACCGCGTTTGTGATTAGCTGATGTCTTTCTTACGCCTCGCTGACCTCTAATTGTTTGAATTTTTAATTTAGACTATAAACTTCAATCTTCCTCCACCATCCATTCCAATACCAAATTTTCCTGCTCAGCAAACTATGCTGCCTCCTGCATGTGTAAGTTTCGAACTACTTTGGAAAAAAATTCCGCGAAGAAATAATGGGTTGAGTTCAAGATATACCACGCGATAATCTGATTGGTTGCTTAATTTTTGGGTCCCTGGATAACTGCTCAGGCTGCACCCTTGTGGCTGCTGCACGGTACACCCTTATGTGTTTTGCCCGCTTGAACACAACTACGCCACGCCCACCCAACCAAGTCACACCTAGCTTTAGACGAACGAATATTCAATGTGGAACCTGCCTTCTTCATAGAAATGGCTGTTTCATTGAGAGATCTCCTCTTACTGCAGGTTTTCTTTTCATGTGAGCGTCACGTCGGAAATTTGTTCGTTCAAAGCCGGGTGTGACATGGTTGGGTGGGCGTGTTTTGGTTGTGTTCGAGCAGCACAAAATTGCAGCCCGAGCAGTCAACTAGAGACCTACTTACCTCAGGGAAGTAAGTCCCCAATCTGATTATTGCGTGGTGTGTCTTTAGGCGAGAAACATAAAAGGTATTATATTTGTTATTTGAGGTGTCGATTGGCATGGGACCAGTCCCACCTCCCATGATGTTGCCAAGCTTCGGGTGTCCATTTCCGCCTGTAAGTTCCCATATGGTTTGGACTTCATGTTGCTTTCTTAAGGTAGTGAAGTTTCTGCATATTGGTGGTTAGAATGTTTTTTGTTACAAGAGACCGGATCATGGTAGCACAAATCTCAGCGGCTCATGGGGTCATAACTCGAATTCTTTTCTATTTTCAAGGGTTGATGCAGCATCCTTAGTTAACTGATGGTATTTTGAAGAAGGGACACCATTGCGAACGAAGCATTTCCACTTAGGCTACGGGTTTGTCCGCGTCTGAATGTATAACAGTTTACTAGAAACTCTAAAATCGAATATTCGGAGTTTCAACAACAGCTAGAAGAAAGGGGTGAGTTGTGATGGGCGGCAGCGTGTAGCAGTCTTGTGGTTGCTAGGGGGCAGAGTTTTTGTTATGTATATTGTGGGAAGTGACACATGTGTGTTCGCAGAATGGGAGGATTCACTCCCAACAGTAGGTGATGATAAAGACTTTCATGGTCAACATGAACTTACAGGCTGAAGGATTTTGTGGGACCACATGGAAGCGTGCTATCAGTTAGCAGGAGCATAAAGCACGAAGCAATCGACGTCGATCAGTTTTTTTTTTGTAATGCACACCCTTTACTCGGCCTTTCTGTAACTCTGTGGGGGAGATACATTTTGAAGCGTCATTGTCGCTTCAATGTTATCGTCGCCGTTTTCAGCGCTAAAATCGGCTCTGGAAGAAACAAAGAACTTCACATTGGAACCGCGGAGCGTAATGGAATGAGCAGGGGAAAGGCTGTCTGTGTTCATTATGTCGGTCAACTCCATCCTGGTAACTCACAGTTACAGGAGTGACGGTTGGGACGCACAGCCATTAGGAACGCTAGGACACGCGATGACCATGCCCAACCTTATGACGTGTTCGCGTTACAGTGGCATCACCTACTCATGAGTACAGTGGAATAGACTTGTACGGAGGATAAGATTTACATGAATAAATAGTCTGGATAACCTATGGTATAGTGCTGAAGGCTACAAGCTGTCACAAGGTCGCATGCTGAAGTCAAAATCCGTGTGTCCCAGTTCACCCCAGTTCCCGAAGTCCTCCCGTCTACAATGGTCTTGAAAGTCACTCGGTGAACAAGTCCATAACGAGATCGATCACGTCATTTGCAATCGAAGGTTTGCCCTGACCGACGTCGATGTCCCGAAGTTCTATACGGGATCAACCATCGACTCGTCCGCGCAAGATTTTTCTTTTCGATACGTGGAAGGAGAGTTGCGAAGTACTAGGAGCGAAACTCAAGACTTCAGCAGTTGTGACCACTTTGTTTCTCTCGCGGGTGTATGGGACGATTTCGTTATCGAAAGCATCGACGACCACTACAGCCGGCTCATTGAACATCTTCACGATAGTGGTAGGAGGGCAGAGAAGTCGAAGGTTACAAAAGGCGTCGTTCTTTGGAAACTCTCGAGCTGATACGCCAACGTGGAGCCGCACGAGAAACAGGTGATTATCACCTGACGTTCGAACTTGCGAAGCAATGCTGGGAGGCGATAAAAACAGACCTCGAGGAAAGACAAGCAGCAGTGCTGGCTGAAGTAGCGGAAGCGAGGAACACAAGGAGGGAAGAGTAGTAGTGCTGGCTGAAGCAGCAGAAGCTGGTAGGGGCATCCGCAATGCCTGCCTAGATTTCGCCAGCCATCGGACATGAAAGACCGATCTCCGGCATCGGGATGGTGCAGTTACTGCTTCCCGAAAAGAAATGGAGAAGGTCATTCACGACTTCCCATGTCCACCTGCCTAGGAACAATCTGAGGCAGGATGGATATGTGGCTCTTTCAGTTCTTCCAAGCGAACTCCGACACCCCATTTCGTCGGTGGAGAATAGTACAGTAGTGTCTCCGACAGGATCGGACCAGAACATCTGAAGAATCTACCGTCGGTTATCGTCAAATCTGGTCCTACTCTGCACACGCTACCTGTCGGAATGCAAAGTACCCACTTCGAGTATTCCGACAGGTTTTTGTTGCTTTATAAGTAGGGACGATTGGCAGTAATCGTCCAATCGCTGTCTACAAGCTCTTTTCTCGAGTCATCTTGTATAAGATTGGCGGAACCTCAGACGAAGGACCGCCATGCGGGCAAGCGGGATATCGGGTTGAGTACAGTGAATCACATCCACACGGTCATCAGGCTCACTGAAGTGTCGCGAGAGTGCAAAGTGCCGTTGTGTCTCACATTCATCGATTTGAGATTTGAAGAAAGGCCTCGATTCCGTTGAACAGAAGCGGTCATTGAAGCTTTGGGGAATTAGGGCGTGCCTACTCAGTACAAAAGAATACTTCGTAAGCTCTCGCAACTTTGCGAACAAAATGTCAAAATTCTACTGGGAGATCATAATTGACGTGAACAGAGGGGTTCGCAAGGCGACACCATCTCGCCTAGACTATTCAGCTCCACCCCTACCCTTGAGTACGTCATGCGTCAGTTGGAATGGGAAGGTATGGGAGTGAAAGTCCATGGCCGAAATCTACATCTCCTCCGCTTCGTTGACGACGCCGTGCTCCTGACTTTGCAGCATGCTGTGCGAATGCTAGCTATTTTCGACTGCGAGTGTGGGAAATTGGCTTACAGCTGGACTCAACGAAGACGATGTTCATGGAGACGGATATTCGATGCTCCATTAACGCTCAACCGGACGAACATCCCTGAATGCTTCAACCGTTAGTGCCGGGTTGAAGCATTCAGGGATGTTCGTCGGGAAATCCATATGATGAACGACTTAGTATCAGAGCTGAGCAGGAGGAAAAGAGCGGCGTGTGAAGCGGTAAAGAAGACGAAAAACATCCGGCTCCGCCCCCATCTCTGTGATATCGCTGTTCTTCCTACTTTGACATGTGTCTCAGAGAGTTGGACTCTACGCGAGCAGAAAGAGCATACGGTTGGCGTCATCCAACGTGCCACTGAAAGGACGATGCTAGGAGCATTCCGATATTCGTAAGTGCAGGGGGAATCCAGAGTTGCGAACTACGTCGACGACCGGAGATCAGGGACGCCGCCGTGTTTGCCAGAGAATCGAAGATTATATGGGCCGGACACGTTATGCGATATTGCGAGATTGTTGGACCAAAGAGGTTACCGACTGGATACTTTGAGACGTTAAACGAGAAACCTGGACGATCGCCGGCTTGGTGGTCAGACTTTTTCACGAAAGCTCTGCGAAAGAAACGATAGCCTCCGTGTTTCTGCAGCTAGAAAGGTTTACTGGACTTCTGTGGCTCGCTACAGGGATAAATGAAGACGTTACTGACGCCTGCTCGAGGTTCTCGATGAGCATTGTGGCGACAGATGATACAGGAGACAGAAGAATTTCTTCAAGCATATTTGAGCTCAAGAAACGCAAAACACTGTTAGCTAAGCGAACGAGCTCCTGTGGCGATGTGTGGTGGTTTCGCCATGTTAGCAAAAATGCGGAGAATGTGCCTGATATGCACAGTGTTGAAGGTAGCATTCTGAAGTAGACCCTTCAGCGATTGGGGATATTGGATGAATTAACACGGACAGGTGTCGTGTGAGTGATGGATGCAGAAGAGGTCATATCCTTCCACTGAAGCAAATCGATTTCATGTCACGATTCCCTCATTTTAAAAAATTGTGTCCACAGTAATTTGAGTCTTTCTCATTCCTCTCGTGCCCCATGTAGCTCCAAAGTTCTATCCACACGGATAACTTTGACGATGTCGGGATGTGGAGTAAGGCCGCTTTGAACTTTGCGACACGTGCTCAGGCACTGCCGTCGACGGCGACAATCGAATGCCCGTCGCCGGAGGCGCTCGCGAATCTTGCCACAGTTAAGCACTATGACAAGACATATTGGCTTGAGCTTCCGCCTCGATCATGACTCTATGTCATCATGTAGTATCATTGCTTCCAACGTTATAGATAGAGCGCATCATAATAGTGCCGGCGTTGCCACGTATGCAGGCGCTTAATTGCTGCCGTCACCGTCGGTGCCGCAAAGCATGAACGCGGCCTAGAACGGCGCCTTCATTATCCACTTTTTTTTCGATTTTGTTGGTCTTGATTTGCTTCCTACATCGCAGCCCTGAGTGCGTGACCGTTACCTTCTGCTCTTCAGTCTCGCCTAATATTATCTACGTAGACGATGCTTGCGGGGATGTGTGTCTGCCGGTTCACGGTTTTTTGTGTGAAACCTTGCACGAAGGTCGTAGTGAGCAAGGAAACGGAACTGTTAGGGAATAAGTCAACTGGAATTTTCGTGGACGATTCCTTCAATCAGTAGGCATGAGCTTGATATAAGCAGTTTTTGAGAAACACCAGTAACTTATAAAAGCTGCAAAAGAGTAGCTAAGGGCAGAAAAAACTATGACTCGCTCAGAGCATCCTGAAGATTCCCGAATATTGGCATCTGAGGTGACACCGGGTAGTAAAAGACTAAGGATAAGAGAGTTGACAAATATGCACAACGTACTCGAGTAGAACGTACATTATCCAGCTCCGTTTTACGAAAGGCCGAGAAACGTTGGCAGAATCGTCCACATCCAGAAATTAGAAGAGTGGTCCGGAGCAGTTTATGAAATTGAGCTTTGATTTTTGCACAGCTATTCAGATGAAGTGGCCTCTCTCTTTGTAGCTTCCGCCTTTCCAGTATGGAATTGCTCCTCCTATGTCTACAGTGGTACCACAACCAGCGCCTGTCGAATCTCGCGTAAGTCTAGTGCAGTTACTCTTGCGGATATTTGCACTGAGCTTACTTTTATTTTTTTTTGGAACCCATGAACCTATTCCTCTATTCACTGGAAGTCATGAGGTTTTTCGAGTACTTCTGAGGAGGTCTGATTCCAGTGGGAACGCTACAACCTCTTACTGACCTCAAACTTGAGTATGAAGGGAATGGAGCCAGGATTACAGAAAATGGTTGTGTAAGAGCCAAGCTCGTGGTGCGCTATTTCAGCCGAACCTTGTGGTCCTCACTTCAAACTCTCGCGTTGTACAGTCGACCCCTATACCAACAGTTGACACCGCAGTGGTTTTGCGTCCAGTTACTGTCGAAAAGGTAATAGCTGTTTGCGTCACTGGATGCTTCATACGCTTTTTATATGAAATGGTAAAAGCCAAAATCGTATCTTGAGGATTGCCTCATTCAATCTGTCCATTCAGGGAAGTGGCACCAAGTTTTCTCCTTCGGAGATGGCCAAACGCGATGAGGAAAAATTGGTCAAGTGTAACTGGGAAGTTCAGAAGGCATTACTGTTCAAACTTCCGCTGAATAGGGTGAGCTCATGACTTCCGCTCTGCATGTATATGAGCAAATCACATACAGATAGTTCAGGTATTAAATCTCTTCTTCCATATGAGGGGTCGCGTTCGAGGCAACCCACGGTTGAACAACATGTTCAGTCTTCTTCCGAATCGTTTTCGTAAGTCTTCACTTCTTTTTAATGTATTCAGCGGTGATTTCAGAAGCAGTTCCAGACAGTTTTGAGCTGTCTGCATAATATTTCCATTCCAAAAAATGTCTTTCTTTGGAATACCTATTGAATCGCCCATCTTACGTTCAAATGTTTCAGTTATCCAACCAATTGTAAGTCGAAAGGTTTACAGCATTTCTTACAATTGTCAATCCCAACGTGTTTGATAATACTAACAAGACCCTCTGTTTGCCAGAAGAGCTTATCGTGTGGTTTCTCCTGAGAAAAATTCATTCATCAAGCATAGCTTCACGATGTTAGGAGTAACAAAATTTTGCATGAGTTCAATCGAGCCCACCTATCGTAAGTATGTAGCCATGTGGTGATACGCTTGTCTTTCTACAGAAAAGAATCCTTTGAAATTGAAAAATTCGTTCTCGTAGATCCTCACGTTTGACTTTGGGAGATGTATACTCTGCTCAGAAGAACTTTTCGCGATAGTTTAGGTTAGTTGTTACAGTGAAAGGTGAGTTTTTTTTTGTGAGCTGCTGTTATTCGGCGCGGCCTGCTACGAAAATTTATTACTAGGTGTGCGCAGAATAGGTGGCCAAAATGGATCACTTTTCTCAAAACGTCATAACTTCGCTCAGACACAACTTTATTTGTCGAAACAAAAACCATTCGAATCTACACAACCTTGTCAACGATCTGGTAGAGGAAATATGCCATCACGATCAAATTCTGGATTGCGAGAATTAATAATGTCAAGAATGGCATTTTTACCGTGCATAGTATCGGCGAATTTTCTCTGAGGCAGATTTACATCGAGAACCCGGAGAAAGTGGTAATCCGTCAGGGATAGGTCTGTGGAATAAGGGGGGTGAGGGAGAGTCTCGATGCCTAACTGCATCTGTTTCTGCCGGGTGACTTGTGAGGTGTGGGGTTTTGCGTTGTTTTGCGCACCCAGCAAAAGATGATGCAGTTAGGCATCGAGACTCTTCCTCACCCCCTTATTCCGCAGACCCATCCCTGACGGATCACCACTTTTTCCGGGTTCTCGATGTAAATCTGCCTCAAAAAAAATTCGCCGATATTATGCACGGTAAAAATGCCATTCTTGACATTATTAATTCTCGCAGTCCAGAATCTGATCGTGATGGCATATTTTTTCATCAGATCCTTGGCAAAACTCTGTAGATTCGAACGGTTTTTATTTCGACAAATGAAGTTGTGCCTGAGCGAAGTTATGACCAGTTATGATTTGGCCATTTATTCTGCAAACACCTAATACAAGGATAGGGAGTTATGGGCAAAATTGTAGTATAACACGGGACTTCAGTCCGCTCTTTGCGTTTTGTCGGAGGCCGAGGCTGTTACCCGTGACGATCTTTATGACCTTTTCGTGCTCTCTTTGATATATTTCGTGCTATTACACGAGTTTGAGCGGGCGCTAGGCGGAGAGACGAGCAACAGGGACGCAGTCCACGTGGTCACCACTGCTGCTACCATCCACGTCGAGTGAGGATTCAATTACAGGACGCGAGGAAAGTATCAACCGCTTGACAAATTTCTACCACACTAAAAGAATGAGATATCAGAATGCCTCACCATACCTAAACAAAAGGAAACATCTACATGAATTCCAGTGCATATGTGGTCAGCAATTATTACCAACAAACTTTTGCATTATGTGCTTGAAATTAGATAAAATCGCTTCTGGTTCGCATTTAATGATGAGGGAAGGTATCTGCCGTGTGGGTCGCTGGTGGTCGTCGTGGAACTAATTCCGATGACTTCCAGCATGACGCGTGCCCGGCCCATAAGGCGTGATCAGTGCAACAGTGGTCTCGAATTTTCCTCCGCGACCCCACCTCCTAGCAAAAGCGACCAACAAATATAGCGGATCTCAATGCGCCAGACTATTCTGTTTGGTGTACCCTGGAGATTAAAACCTGAGGTACTTTTCACAGTTGAATCCATGCTTTCAAAGTGCTCTGGTGAAGGTTCGGGTGTTGTGGAAGAATCTGCTCGCAAAATGGAGTAAGCTCACCCTAACTATTGACAAAGGAGGCCCATCAGGACATGATGGTATTTTAAAGCGGTTTTTCCATTCTTTAGAGCCTCATATATGAATCAAAAGCGGTTGTGGCTAAATGGTTTGGGGATGCCGGAAAACGGTTGATGGTTCGATCTCCACTAGGGCAAATTTTTGCATTTTTTGTGTAGTTGACGATTGTCTGGTTGATCTGCCAACACTTATAATACAGGAGCTAGGCGTTTTCCCGCAAAGCGCGTGTGATATTCATGCTCAGAAGGTCGAAGTCACCTAAGGAACAAATGTCCAGCCTAATCGAGATTTTGACCCAGGTAAGTTTGAAAAGTTGGGCAACCACTAGCACCACCACCACAGTCCAAAACACTCAACGAAAAGAGATCGCTAGCCTATGTCATTGAAATATTTGCTATTTTTTACCATTGAATAGTGTTGCTAAGTGCAGATCGCATGGAATGGTTCCATTCTGTACATGTTTTACTGTATTCTAGCGAAACTATTAGCTTTTTGTTTCAAAATAGAAAGTGACTATGTGAACATGGCCACCCCACTGCTTCGAAGCTGGTGCAAAATCTCAATTTCGATAGTATTTTGCTTCCAGGGCTCTCTGAGCACGAGTATCTTACATACTGTTATTGCACGGAAATAATGACTGGTTCGCGTGCTAGGGGTGCTGAAGGGTCCAGCCTGAACAGATAAACCACTGGAAACTTGTAGATGGGTTCGGTTTGGTGTCTGGCTAGCATCGAAAATTGCTGCCATCTTGCATGTGCGCAAGTGGTTCAGCGCTGGACAAAGAAAATCCAAAAAATGCAAAAATTGATTTGTCAGGAAGGAAGTCGTCAACTTTCTCTCACAGTTCCAATGACAGTCCATCCTGCTCCATTTCGCCATCCAACCGCTGCTAGTGTTCCGCCCTCTGCATTCGCCATGAGTTTTCCATGCCCCATTACCACTTACAATAAGTGGCTCTACATTTTGATCCAGCTCGCATTAATTTTGACGTAGGTTTATAAGAAAATCTTTTAATATTCATGTACTGAAAGCCCCAGCTGAAAGGCACTGCAACAATTGTGTCCAAATTGCTTCCTTCTAAGGAACTTTTTTTGTCACTCATTTTTTGCCACCCCCCCCCCCTCCACCCCCAGGACCATTCGGCCGAATTTAAGACTGTTTTTTTGTCTCATGTATGTGACCCTATAGAATGCAAAAAAAAAACCGTTTTGAAGAGGCTCGCCATGCCCTCATGGGCCTCCCAAGTGAGAGATATGCCTTCAAGATGAGTGAAGCTTCAAACCAAGTTTCGTACGAAATCTGGAAATATGCACATTATCAAGAGAAGGACGATCGAGCGGTATAGTTTCCAACACAGCTGCAAGCATCGCGCACACGGCGATCAGTTTTCGGGATAACTCCGTTGCTTCACTTGTAGTGGAGGATCAAGGAAGTCTGCCTAGGGAAAAAATAAGCGCATCTGTGCGCAAGTAGGCAGAATCACTGAGCTGTCAAACCTTGTTCTTACCGCTTCCCAGAAATTATGCTAGATAGGGAGATATTCTACGCAAAGTATACAAGTTTGGTTTGATTTGCTGGTATTTCCGAATATCCAGAGCGTTTTGCAAGCTGGGTTTTGGTAATCTCGGACGCATTCAGTGGATGAAAAGTAGGCGGAAGCGATAAACTGTGGAGAGGATGATTATTCCTCTTTTTAAATAAACAAAGCATGTAGAGAAACTGAGTACGGCAAAAGGAAAAGCGCGCTATACAAGTGTTTTTTTTTGCCGGCCGATATTTATCCATTTCAGGAAACGCAGGAATCGCAAAGATTCCATCTGGATGGACTTTGAAGGACGAACTGCCCATGCTGCCTGGTTATCAGCCTCTTACTGGGATTATTCCCATAACGGAGTTCGAAATTGATGAGGTCGCCGATGATGCGAATTTTGAACAAGTAGCAAAAACCGTGGAGACAGTCATCATGAAAGCTCGTCCAGTGGTAGGTGAAAGGAACCCTGCTTTTATGTATTTCTTACATGGTTCAAACGTTTTCTTCGAGGTACCTCCCGCATCGTCAGAGGAAAGCAACGCCAGCAAAACTAAAACGTCCACAAGCAGACAAACTATATATGGGAAAGTAAGTTAAGGTTGCTTCAGCCGAAACGTTTCTCCGCCCAAATGCATTTTTCTCGTCGCCACATTTCTTTCGGATCCATACCATCCAACAACATTACTGATTCAATCTCAACACTGCTCCAATTTCTGGCTTCCGCCCAGGAGGTCCTCTAGAGCAGTGCTCTTGTCGGAGGTCGAATCAAGAAGATGATCTTCGTTTCCTCCAGCACTTCTTGGCAGTAGTCAGTCACTACATACACGTTCGAGTTAGTATGCGTCATAATAGCTGCCGTTATGCCAGTCACGCTTTTGTGACTTTTAAATTTTTGATTATGTCTTCATCAAGCTGCCATGATGCCAATCACGCTTTTGTGACGTTCAAATTTTTGATTAGGTCTTCATTACTGGTCTATCACTCTCAGCCTGGCGTTGTCATCATTGTCTGCATAGTTTGCGTTTCGGAAAGGATAGAATACTTAACATTTGGAGTGCAGATTGTCTCCAAGGCACAGTGGTTATCGTTATGAGTGGACTCGGCAACTCGGCTCGCGCCATGTGAGGCGATGCGTTCGAGCATCGAGGGGGTTGTATCTTGAAGCTTACCATGTGCTGCCCTTTATATGATTAACTACACAGGCGTGGTGTCACACGTCACACGCCACGTTTCCAAATCATGCTCTGATGACATGCAGCCAGAATGTCAAGCCTCCGTCGAGGAATCCTTGACAGGGGGTCGTAATCGTTGAAGTAGGCAGTGATCAACGGGATTTTCGGGCTGGGGTCCAAAGTGTAAAGGAGCGATGTGATAAAACCGAGCAACTGGGTTCAAACCCGAAACTAATATTTAATTTTACCTCCACACAAAAACCTGAAGGACGTACAGAAAGCCGTTCTCCACAAATAAAAACAAGATCTGACACAATTCTTCAAGAATTTTCTTAAGATAAGTGCTTAAAGGGGTAAATTTGGCAGACTATGGAGTATGAAAATGGTAGTGATCAGCAATGCAACAGTAATGCCGCTGTCATACTCACCGCCTGCTGAGCGTGGATGCGTTCACTGGCAGCGAGGGAGAGTGGCACGGGGAAGGTGCAGAGATGGCGCAGGCAGCGAGGCAGGGTGGCATAGGCGAAGGCGCATAGACGCAGTCACGCCCTGCCGGCGGCACCTCGACCGCGGCCTAAGAGATGAACGGCACAAAAAGGCGAAAAACTGAAGAAATAAGAACTCGGAAATCTGCCTTTCCTCTCGCCCTCCCCCCCCCCCTCTGGGTCATCAACTGAGGTAGACCAAACGTTGCTCCGCTCTCACCGACAACACGCCCGGCTGCAGGACTGCAGGACGACTTGCCGTGCTTCGGGATCATGATACGACCCCAAGCCGTGCTTTTTCATTGCGAGTTTTGCAACACATCACCTCTTCTGAAGTAGGTTTGTTTTCAGAGAACATACAGTAGCGGTCAAAAATATATGCGGTTTTTGATTTCGGACCATAACTTTGTTTAACCCAAATCAAACGAGCTAAAAAACTTTATGCAAGTGTCTGACAGCGAAAGAGTCGAAACGCCAAAGTTTGTCAGGAATCTACAAATGAGGAGCTTTGTGGCAATTTTATATCAGAAGACCGGCCAATCAGAACAGTGTGCCTTTAGAGTGGCCAAGCCAGCTCCTGACCTCAACACCATTGAGCCACTATGGGCAGAGTTGTAGAAATGTTTGGCAGGAAAAAGGGAGAGAAACGACGAAGAGAAGTTTGCACAACTCGAAAAAGTCGATCCCTCAGTCGACAGTGGATTCACTCATCGACTCTATGCCCAGGCGCTGTTAAGCTGTGATTGAATCTAAGAGTTATGCAACAGTATTAGCCTTGGGAGCGGTGATTTTTATCCCCTAATTGTTTTCTTGAGTTGTATGCTTATTGTAACTATTTGAATTTTCCGGTGAGTTTGGTCATTTTCATGCATTTTCAGTAAAATGATTTTCTCAGAGTCAATCAACTTCTCCGATATACGCCACGCATTCCATAGGTAAAAAATCACAGTGAAGCTTTCTCGTACAGGGCATTTCATGACAATATTCTATTTCGATGTAAGAGGCTTGCCTTCAAAACATATCAAAGTTGCTACGAGATAGTGGAGGTTGGTTAGAGTTACGGGCAAAAAAAATCAAAACCGCATGTGTTTTTGACCGCTAGTTTCTCAGCTTCTTTCGTACAGATTATTTCATGAGAATGATTTATTTCGATGTGAGAGGCTTGCCTTCAAAACATTTTAAAATTGCTACTAGATCCGTGGAGGTCACAGTGGCCACTTTTCCCTTACTCCTCCCGGTGCCTTCAAGACGAAATTGTAGAGAGGAGAGCGCATGGACATTACAAAATGAAACAGAGTCGAGGGGCACGCTGTTTCGTCAGTCCTCTCGAAATTGTGGACTGTGAACAAGGTGCCAAGCTTCTGCAACCAAAGGCACATAATTTGTATAGTGGTGCGCGTTCGATACGTGATGCGTTAATCACAGCTTAAATCCCAAGACGACCACGTTAAAGTACCCTTTAACTTGATGGATTCTTGATGGAAACCTCATGCATCGCGATCCATAAAGGAGGCGGCCAATGCCAGTAGCCATTTCGTTGGTTCGCTGACGTCAAAAACACGTATAAAGCAACCACTGAAATACACTAGTTAGCCATAGAACTCTATGGGTAACTCCATGGATGAATATCCGAGAAACTATGGGATGAGTACGAAACTTGAGCTTATGCTCCTTTCATATCTTACTTGACACACTTCTTACTTGCAAACATGTAAGTTTGTGCTAGCAAGCCACATTGCGGACCGGAGAATGTTGCTATTCACTGAGAATGTGGACGAAAACAAGGCCAGCCGAGGTCAGTCACCCTCCTTTTGGTCTCGTGAGTACAAAAGATGTGTACTGAAGGCATAACAAACACAATGGATCATTTTCTCCAAGCAATCATAGGAAGGTTCGCCATTTCGATGAATAATATTTCCTTGACTATCTTCCTTCGGAATAACCTCCTATATCTCGAAGATCTGATAAAGTTCAAGCAGTCCTCATGAAGCGGCAGCCTCGCGGATTCCGCACCGGGAATCCGCCCTTATAAAGTCGAGTTAGAAGGAAATTACGGCCGCACTTTGGAATTTTTTCAAATTCTCCCCGACTGTATTCCCATATGCAGAACTACGCAACCGTTGGAAAACCGGATGTGTTGCAAGTTCCGATTTCTAGAGGTCGGCACCGAATTGGGTCATCGCGCACGGCGACGCTTCGCGAATTGTCCGAATGGTGGCGCGTCGTGCCGTCTGGACTCTCCCAGATTTGCCTAACAAGGGAGGGTCATCAGGTCAGTCCGGCCTTTTGCGATGGGATGTATACCACTGTACTCGTCTTGGGACGAGAAACTCAAATCTGCCTTCCAATTTGCGAAACGATTCTGTGAGCAAAGTTATGAAGGGTAGTCTCCCGACATGGTCGACTCTCTCTCTCGCATGTTCGCATGAGTGGACGTGGAATGCTAGCACATCAAGGTGAGTTGTAGTGTACTGGATACGATGGTTGTTTCACAGGAGATGGGTCGCAGGTTCGGATCCTTTGTGCGACTGCTCTTTTGCTTTTTCTCCCTTCAGCTCATATGAACCCAGAAAGTGCGTATTAGTAAGTATTTGAAAGGTTTACCTATTCATTCAACATCAAGAGGGGACAAAATTTCACGTTTCCTGATTTATGCATTTTTTCAAGACTTTCATTTATAGAGGGCATATGGTGAATAGGAGATACAAGAATATTTGAAAACCAGTAATTTACGAACACATGTGGTATTCCTGCACAAAGTGGGCGAAACAGTACAATCTCTCACAGTGTGCACAACGAATAAAGAAAAAATTTCCACACACACAGCAGTCGGAGCCCTCAACCACTTCAGATGGGAAACAATATTGAAGAGGTGTTTCATATTCGCCAGGGTGTGCACTAAAATATCCCGCCGCATACCAGGAATAAGATAAGAAATTTTTAAATTTGGGCGAACAAAACTGAGAATAAACTAAAGACAAAAGGCGGAGGATAGAGTCTCGGTTGTGCAGTGAAAAATCATAATCTTTCTGGGTTCATATGAGCTGATGGGAGGAAAAGCAAAAGAGCAGACGCACAAAGGATCCGAACCTGCGACCCATCTCCTGTGAAACAACCATCGTATCCAGTACACCACAACTCACCTTGCTGTGCTAGCATTCCACGTCCACTCATGCGAACATGCGAGAGAGAGTCGACCATGTCGGGAGACTACCCTTCATAACTTTGCTCACAGAATCGTTTCGCAAATTTGGAAGGCAGATTTTAGTTTCTCGTCCCAAGACGAGTACAGTGGTATACATCCCATCGCAAAAGGCCGGACTGACCTGATGACCCTCCCTTGTAAGCCTTTGTAGGGAGGAGCTTTGTAGCGTGTTTTTACCTGTCTTT
The DNA here is from genome assembly GCA_963978905.1 of Trichostrongylus colubriformis. NCBI lineage: Eukaryota > Metazoa > Nematoda > Chromadorea > Rhabditida > Trichostrongylidae > Trichostrongylus > Trichostrongylus colubriformis. Next base: position 32,893,102 of record OZ022258.1, read on the forward strand.
ACCTGATTGCAATCCGCCGCGCACCCTGACCTGACCTCACCAGTCGGAACACTTGCACTCCACCCGGGGAAGGGGGAGGGGGTCTTATGGAGGCCCCCTTTTGTGAGAGGGAGTGGAGTCGTAGTATCTGAAAATTTTTTCCCAACGCCATGCCTGACTTGCATGCAGCGGCAAACCGGTCGACCATTGTTACTGAAGAGTAGGGTATCGAACGAGGTGTTGTAGTGAGTGCATCGCCAAGTGGAGGAAAAAGAGCCACTGTCGTTATGTGATAAGCCTCAATACTCTAGCACTCCCAGTATCTCAGGTTGACGATGGACAACAGATATTTATTACATGGAGCAAAACCACATGGTGTTAGTATTTATAGTGACTTGGACTTCGTGGCAACAGAACATGCAACGACTATCCTGAAAATTTTTGTTAATTTTTCCATTCCTTTTGTTGTGGCTACGGCAGTAAACCCCGTTTTCACGATATGTACTTCGTTAGGCTCCAGAAAATTTTGCTGATTGACCTTAATGTTGCATTCAGGATGTGATCATTGGTCGAATTTCCTCAGAGATTTTAACATGTGCTGCATATCTGCTTGTTTCAGGTCAAGAGCAAAATCGATTTTTCTCCTTCGGAAATGGCTTATTGGGATTACACTGTACTGAAGTCCACTGCGGAGAATGAGATAGCATCTGAACTATACAAATTGGATCTTGCCCGGGTATGCTTAGACATATACAGTCATTAGGTCCAACCATAATTTCTGTTACACAATGACGAAAAATTTCAAATTTATTTTTCTTAATTTGTGTCTAACTTCAGTCAACAAGATATGTACCATTATGATCAACAATATATTGCCAGTGAATAGGGAGATAATAGATGCCTTGCTCATAGAAGTCTGGAGATTTCTGGTGGGATCATCGTCATCTTTGAACTGCCGTCCGTCGAGGAAGCGGGTCAGAGATCGCAATAGGTGGTAGTCAGTTGGGGCCATGTCCGGAGATTGCGGAGGATGGGGGAGCTCCGTCTAACCAAGGTCCTGGATCCTTTGACACGCCAACTTTGCCACATGTGGGCGAGCGTCATCGTAGAGGAAGAAGTCTCGGTCCATTTTCCGGTGAGTTTTGCGGCTGCGGTATTCAATTGCCTGTAGTAGAGATTGGCAGTGACCGTCGTGTTGGATGGTAACAGTTCCCTTTTTTGAAAATGTGGAAAAAAAATTCTCTTTGCAATTTTTTGAGGTTTTTTTCTGTTTCAATTTAAGTCGATCGAGCATCGACTGGTTAATTCGGTTAGTGGCCTTGCATGCTGAGAAACCGGGGCAATGTTCATGAATTCCGCCCCTCTCGCGAAATTGTCGTAGATTCACTGCTAGTTGAAGCCATAGAGAACATGAATGTGTTAATCAGTAGTCCTTTTCACTCGCTTCGTTTACCCCCACTACCAAATATTCCAGAAGCTTCTACAGTTTTCCTCAAGAAAAATAAAAAGTGTAACAGAAATTATGGTTCAACCTAATACTTGCAATTATTTGATATTTTGAATCCCTCTTAAACTGTTGCCCAAAGGATCGTTACTGTAACGAATCATAGTTGAATTTTCATTTTTCTGGTTTGTATGCCGTGAGTGACATTCAAGTGAACAAACTGAACGTCAAACCATCTAAAGACCAGTGAGTTTACAAGCTAGTCAGTAAAGAAAATTGATAATGGCCCATCTACTGACGTACAATGTTCTTTATTTGCTGAAAAACTTATACAGTTGACAGCGAATTTTATGAACGACAGATTCTATTACCAAAAAAGTGGCCTTCTGGATACGATGGTGGACTCTCAATCAAATGATATGGATGGGTTTGTAGTTCGAATCCTGCCGGTAGCAAACTTTTGCATTTTTTGTTTTCACTTTCTCATCTACATATAAGCCTCTATGCCAAATGACTGTGATTTTCGTTGACAGCATGCAAGACTCATTCTAATCACGAGTTTTCAGTGAATTTGGTGTTTTTCGGACACATGAGGGCCCGTAGCTTCCGAAATTTGCAAAAAAGAAGAAAAGTAGGATTTCTTGATATGTAATACTGTTGTCTCCTCCGTTGAACGTACAGTCGAGTGCAAGGCATTGCGCGGCTCAGATTTTCGAGTTTCGGTCAAAATCTCGATTGTACTACAAACTTATCACTGGGACAGTTCGACCTCCTGAGCACGAATATCAGATACATACGTTCTAGGCTCAGAAAATTGTGCCGTCAAACCAGCTAAAGACTGACAATAGGAGTAGTCTGGAATTCTCAGGGTGATTACTGCCCTCAATTTTCATATTCGAATGTTTACGAGCCCAGAAACCGAAAATCCAAATTTTGCAAAAATTTGTCCCAGTGGGGATCGCACCATCAACCCATTTTCGGCATTCGTAGGGTCGCCTAGCAAAAATGCACGTCAGTTATATGTTTCACTTACGCACCCTCACACGATACAAGAACCCCTTTCAAAAAGCTCGTCATGACCTAGAAGAACTTCCTCGTCAGTTCAAAAATGCTAGGAGAGTGTTTATAAAGCTGGTTTATATGGTTACATGACTTTTTCGCGTGGCTGAGCTTCAGTTCCAAAAACGTACAGTCAGAAATGTAGAACATCAAAATTGCCATACCAAATAAATTAATAGTTTTAACTGGGTGCTGCTCATGACGCAAGGGTGGGGGGAAATCCGCCAAAAAGTCGCGTCAGCGGCGTCGCACTCGCGGTGCCACCAGTACGACTTGGGAATCGTTTTTGCTGTTGGGAGCCCGGCAGAGCGTGGCTGCACTCCACCCATGCCACACTGCCTCCTCCAACCACGCCACCGTGCCTCCTCCACCTTTGCCACACTCTCTCGCTAGAAGACTGCCATGCCCTGCCATTGACACTCGCACCCGCCTCGCCGCTCGCCGCGGGCGGCCACGCGACTTTTTGGCGGATTTCCCCCCACCCATGACGCAAGGCAGTTTACATCACGTCCAGGGAATCGTGCACGGAAAATGAATTTCTCTGTTAACCATGCACGCAAACATTAACGTGAAAAGGTGATAACTCGGCTAACGTCTCCGCCACGGTCGGAGACGCATAGTGGGAACAAGAAGTTACGTAAACAATCCCACTCTTCGTCTCCAACCGCGGCGGACGATGGCGCCGGGCATATGCTCTGATTAGAAGACCCCGCCCTCTCAACAACACTTTAGGGAGCTGTATCTCAGCCGGATATCCACTTTTCCGATTGGAACATTGCATGCCGCCCTTATTAAGCAAATACAACATGAATATATGGGTAACAAAGAAACTAAATTGCACGATTCCTCCAAGAATTGCTACTAAGAATTCAATAAAACAATTCTCATGGGGAAATTTTTTTTGGTGAGGTTATTTCCCCATTTCAATAGTAGGTTAACCGGCGAGGCTGACGCGGTTACTCCTTACTACTAAACTCTACTTCGGCTTTAGCGGTATTGTGCTAAAATTCCCGGTAAGTTTCAATTTTGCCACATGAATTAGATAGAACCTTAAATTTCACATGAGTACGTCTTTCGTCGTGTAATTGAAGCCAACAAAAACTCAAAAGATGCATATTATTACATCATTCACTCTCATCCTTATTGGTCTTGTATTTAGCTGCTGAACCTTGCCTTCCATATGACGCGCTATCCCGTGCGGGCCGCTGAAGGAATCTTTCCAACACAACTGAAGAGCCGTGTTTTCACACAATTATGTCAGTTGAGTATGCTTTGAGTATGTTTTTTTCTGCATTGGGTGTCGGATAGTATTTTTTCAGCTCGACTAGGTGTCGACGGGATTCCTGATGACTGGGAATTAGGAGATCCAGTTCCCGTGCGGAAAAACTTCACTGCAAAACCTTTGCCTATAGTGAGGAAAACATTCCATGTGATGCCACACTCGCTATACAAAGCTGACCACTCGTGGGAAATGCTGACTGACTCTTTATCGAAAGATGTTGAGATGAGCGAAATAACTGAGAGTAATCCACCATTAGCAGATGTTCCCGCATCATCTGATGACTCTGCAATCGGAGGGATGAACACTGATTTAAGGTTTGCAAATTTGCTAACCATCCTACTATATATAATTCGCTTAGTATGTCTGTGTGTGTGTTTGTCCGTCTGTCACGAAATTCATATCTCGCGTCGCAGCAAAGCTGGGACGCTGAATTTTACAAGTGATATAGGAGGTGCCAAGGGAACCTCAGCGGTGGTGGACCGAAAGTGATAGCAGCTGATAAGGGCTGATAAGGAGCCTCGGAAGGCAAATGTCACCAAATCCGTTTCGCCTTTCGGGTTGATCCTCAAGCGCCCACACCCACAGCTGCTTTGCGGGATGGGACAGGAACATTAATGGTGAGTGACCCGCACTGATAATGGTTGATAAGATTCGATAAGGGGCGTAAAAAGGCCAGAGTCGTCAAATTCGTTTCGCATTTCGCGTTGATCCAGGAGCGCTGACACTCATGGGTGTTTAGCAGGGTGGGACGGGGACATTAATAGTGGGTGATCCAAACTGATAATGGTTGATAAGCTTCGATTAGGAGCGTGAGAAAGGGAAAGGTCACCGAGGCCGGCTTGCTTCTATGGCTAACAGTGGAATGTTCAAATTCGCAGGTATTGTAGGGTACGGGTACTTCAATGGTACTGTTGGGTACAGGAGCTCAGTGAAACTGATAACGGCTTACAGTGACTGATAAGAACCGTTAAGAATTGGATGGGATGAAATCCTTGCTAACATTGTACGACCGCTCTAGCAAAAGCGTCTGATGCGCAGTGGCATCGGGTGAACATATTTTGTTTATGTTCTGATATCACCGACGATGTATCGACCATTGAATGCCTGGCGTTCCAAAAAATGGTGCGTTTCTCTTGATAATGCGATCTCCATTGATAATCATGATACAACCTATTTTTGTGATAGCAAGGCAAGCGGCTCGCTCGAAATCATTTTCTAATGCGGTACTTGCAGCAACACTGGGTACCGACCGCTAGACTATGTAAAATTTCAAGTAGTGAAGCATGTTTACGAAAACGATAAACATCGATAAGCGGGATATGGCCTACCATCAATGTGTACGAATTAGATTCTCAGCAAGTGATCTATTTGTTACCAATCGATGCAATCGAATACAAAACTATCGATTTCCAAACTACCCAAACTCCCAATGATGACCAGTTGGCTGGCGCACACTTTTATCACGCCATCTTCTCTGCTTTTATGCAATTCAATATCAGCTGGGGAGCAAGAGGGAAGGAAATCTCCGCTCCGCTGTGGTCGGGCCGAACACACCCATTTTGCACAACATCGTCATGAATCGCGCGCAGTAATCTGCGCCAGCCAACTGGTGATATCTGTAAGTGATTGTCGCTTGTATGGGAAGTCCTTCAGACCGCCCTCAGCCGTTGCGATTTTGCGTTTTTGCGGTTTATCAATTTTGCGGTGTCGCGGTCCCGCACGCGGGTTTCGGCATTGCACCATCTCAAGGTCGTAGTGACGCGTGCGAAAGTACGACACCGCAAGATTGCGCCCTCAGGAGTGGAGCGCTTTTCGAAAATGGTACGTGCGAGTTCAGGAGTGTCAATGAAGGAAGAGTTTTCCAAGGGCGGTTCTAAACCCTTGTCGCATCTAGTACTCCTTGAACACTGAGTACATGTAGAATAGGAGAGATTCTTCAAATCCACGTTGAAACAACGGCGCGAAATTCAGAAAGAATCAATTTTAACCTTATGCCATGTACTAGAGAGCCCGTAAAGAGTTTCATTAGGGCCTCAGAGAAGGCCAGGAATGAGTGTCAGCAGAGTGCTGTTCTCTGTGTAGATCAGGTGGGAACTTGGCTCGGATCCGGATGCTGTCGAACTTACCAGCTATTGGAAGCATATTCTGCTGTGTGCTCGTACATGCAAAGTTACTGCAATTTTCGTTCCGACTATAGCAGAGTGACCAGGCATCCATGTTTTCAGTAAATTTGGTGATCCAACTTATTCAAGGCTCTCGGGCTCGTATTCAGTGCTTTCGAGCCCGTAATTCATGATTTTTTGCGCGAAACCAACATGATATCTATGCTTAAGAGATCAGACTACAGCTGGGGACAGGAAATCCATCCATATTTTGATTTGATCTTAATCAAATAAGATCAACTAATAAATTCAGTAGAAAGCAAGGAGACGTGCAGCGTGTGCAACCTCTTGCGATCACCTCACCTAATCCATCAAACAGTAACAAAATTGGTACTACTTGATATTCTGGCAGCGTCCTCCCAAATTGAACCGCTAGTCAGTTGTACACCAACGTCCATCTCGAATTTAAGAATTCAGGGTGAAAGCCTTGCATGGGTTGGAAATGCCTCCAGTGATGGTTTGGAAAAGCGCTCCATGACTGAAGAATCTATGATACTGATACCCTGAAGTTGCTCATTTCCATCAATTTGTAGGCTGCCACCTAAGGTCGAATTCCTATTGAAGAAAGCACATGAACGTAATATTCGTCTGTTCGTGAATGCTAAAGAGCGAAATGGTATGTTCAGTTTAGTCATTTGCTAAATCTGATTACGAGGTAGTCTTACAAACAAATGCAACTACTAATGAAATTTTTCGATGAACAGTGTGTAGCACACTGTGCTGGTTAAGCACCGTTGTGTTCAGGTTCAACATATGCTTTCAGTGTAGTTCAGTTTCAGTGTTGTTCTTGTACAAAGATAAAGGGGGCATAGAGGTATAGGAGATGAGTGCGTAAAAAATATAAAAGGGCCCGGACGTAGATGGGACAAGCGCTCAAAGGCCCCTCAAGACACTCCCGGGGAGGGTATCTCCCAGTCATCTATGGTTGAGGTAATATTAAGAGGTGAGCCAGTCTTTTTTGCGTGTGGGGGGGGGGTTAGAAGGATGCTGTAATATGGTCAAAAGCAGTGGTCTTGGACGGGACTCGAACCCGCACTCCGTGCTTTCCGGGCACTAGTGCCTATCCATTACAGCATAGACCCTTTGACTTGAACTCAGCTTCTCAATGGTATATTTACCGTAGCTTAAAGACAGCATTGGGGAAAATTCGCACGAAGAGTGAACGAAGTAATGAATGGGAAAGTCGAGATGCCTAGTAACAAGACAGTGAAGAAAAACGGATATGGCCAAAAACCCAAGAAATAGGACCCCTTCCACCGTTGGTTCTAGACGCTGACAACCTTTCCATCAAGAGACGGGTAATGCGAAAGAGATACCCATCGGCATGTCGCCAATAAACACGAGGAGATGTTTACGACAACATCTATTTTCTGGAGTGAGCCTCATGCTTAAACTAGTGAGCAAGCGCCGGTATCCTAGTAACAACTTTCGTATCGCGGGCTGTGGCGAAAATCAGCAGCTAACAGAAATTGAAACATCGAAAAACTGTGTCGGAAAGTGTCGCAGGAACCAGGGTCGAGTTTCTTATTTCGGGATATGTGATGAAATTCCTGCATTTATTTTCATTCTTTGAATTGGTGGATTTTGTTTAGATAACTTCTCTATTAAACTGTCATTTCACCCAGTCCTTTTTTGATCGACCCAGTCTCACTGATGGGTCTTGGGAACAAACTAAGACGGTGGTCCTTCCGAGAATAGGCCCGAGCATCCGTTTTTTCTTCTCATGTTCTATTTGCATGCTGTTTACACAATTTATACTTTTCTTCGTCTTTAGCGTTATTCCTTGCATTTTGCTACGCTCCTAAGACCCTTCTATCCATCCACTTTCTGTGAGGAAAAGCACTCATAATACTGGTTTGAGTTATCTTGCAGAATTGCCCTTGATTATTAGGTGATTCAGAAGGAGTAAGTGAAGATCAGATCTTGCAATCATCAGTGGACGACTGATATGCAGCACCGGTTTCTATTCAGCCGATGTCTGCTTAAGTGTATTATTCAAAGGAACCGGAAGGGGTCCGAAGGAAAGGAAGATGCAAAGAAATGATCATTTTGCAACGAACATGCGAAGTTAGAAGCGATAATCGGTAAAAAAACCCGGATACAAAAGCGCGACGGTGTGGTGTGTATTCGCATCACATTCGCATCAACACACTGACTTTCCGAGTTATCCGCTGTAGAGTTGTTATTTGTTGTCTCGTAGAGTGTATTTCATATGTAAGGTCATGATGTGAAATAGGTGAAACAACACACGCAATAAACAAGACAGTTAAATGAAAAATAGCGAAAGCGTTAGAAAAAAGTCTGATTTCATAAAAAAAACCTAATGAATTCACTTTCGACGTCTTGGCAAGGTGCCGTGTGTACATTGCGGCCACGGTAATCCCATACCGTAAACCGAAATCGCCCTCCCCACGGTGTCTTTAACGTTGCTCCATTAGAACCGAGCGGTTATCATCTAATTGGTATTGGAAAAGTGGGAACGGATTTATCTTTTCATGTCCCATCAAATCGGTGGCACTTGGTTTGAAATTCGTTAGAGAGCTGTGATGCGCAAAAATCGCAACTACATTCGCTTGTGTGAAATAATATGTTGGGGAGCCGTTTTCCAGTCGCCTTAACTTCAACGGTTCACCCTTTTTTGGACAAGTTCTATATAAGTGCTTTTATTTTTTGAATGTATTAGTGTTGTCTTTCCTATTTCCAGAAAACTGCAAATGCTTCTATGGCTCAAGAAAGGATACAATCCGTTGGACAGTTCGTATAATGCTAGAAGTGTACAAAAATGGTAAATGGCAGGTTGGTCATATATGTACTGGAACATTTGAGAATGGCGAGCCAGAAACTTGCTTTGTGCTTTCTGTTATGTGCTTCCGTCATATTCCTTACAAATAAGTGCTCTCAATTGGCACGCAGTAAATGGGGCTCGACGTAGGAGAAGACGTGCTGCATCGTCTTGGAGGTCCCACTTTCAGCTTCTTGTCACGAATTTTCGGGGGTGCACTTGGCTTGACACGCCTCTAATTGCCGAGCTGCGGTAAATGGTTGTGTCAAGGATTACGTTCAACTTGGCTCATAGGATGATGCAGCGGGCACGAACTATCCACGATGGGATTCAGCGGGAAAAAAAGGCGTCGGGGGGGGGGGGGGTCGGGCTTCACCCTTTTCCTTTTTTTCTCATTTGTGGTACTGCTTATGTTAAACTATGTTGCCTGTACTTTTATACTCAGCTGTTAACCAAATCATGTCCCTGTAGCTCTACTTGTAAGGTGAGCAAGTTGCCATTTCCACAATCGGTGGATAACTCATAACACTGGGCAATGCCTAGCTCTGAGTGCTTGATTTTTGCTTTTACAGGAGGAAAACTTTTATTCCCACGATGTTGATGCAGAGGATAGTATACAGTCGGTAAGTTAATTATTCCAATAACCATGCCAAAAAGTGTTTACTCAAAAGATTATAGACACTTCGTGTTGGTCAAAAAGTGTCTGCCGTTTTGAACGCTCAAGCCCAGTGTGTTGGTACTCTGCTAGATTAAATCGTTTAGTTTGAGGTGAGAGCTCGAAATGAAATGTTAGGCTCGAAGCTCCTTGTACCTTACAATTGTGGGATCCGTTATGCGAATCTCTTCACCAGAAAGACGTCGCTAGCTGAGATCAGGTATCCCTGGGGTAATTGGACCACTCGAGCAGGAGTATCACACTAGTTGAGCACGAAAACGCCTGGCTCGCGTGCGGGGGCGGCAAAGGGTTCAAGGATGTTGATTGCTGAAAGCTTGTAGATAGGATTGGTCTGGTGAAGGAGCAAAGGAGGTTGCAGTCATTTTGCATGTGCACAAGCGCTAGGTAGTGGAATGGGTTCAGCGCTGGGTAGCGGATTTAAAAAAGAAAAAAAAATGCAAAATGGTGGTAGTCACGGTGAGTCGAACCATGAACACCTCCCTGTCGTTCTACAGATGTCCACACCGTTATGCATTCGGCCATCCGATCGATCCGGCCATCGATAAAAACCAATGCAGTTGCTTTGCCCCGTGCATCCACTATGAGTTTACCGTCCCCTTTTTTAGCAATTACCATTGATGAATCCAATCCAAGTTTGGATTCAGTTCGCGTTGGTTTTTATGCAGATTTGAAGTTTTCTAATATGCATATACTGAACGTCACAATTGGAAAACACTGCAAAAAATGGTCAGAATTGCTTCCTTCCCAGCAACTTCTGCACTCATTTTTTGTCTTCCCTCTCAGAGCCATTTAGCCGAATTTCGTAACGGTTTTTTGGGTCATGTATGTGATCGTGCAGTACGGAAAAACCTTCTGAAAAAATTGACCATGCCTTCTTTAGCTTTCTTTGTAAATCACCGCTTCACGCGATTTACGTCACCCCTGGTGCTTTCCTGCTCAGATCGGGGCTTGGCTGCGCGTTGTTAGACTCGACTGCCGCCTCCTTGTGTGATCTGCTTAGTTGGACACTCCTCACGCGCACCCCTACAGATGGTGTCTTGTTCTCGTGATTTTCAAGAAAAATGTTACCACAAAGGCTTGCAATTCGCAGAAACTTTTTGACCGACTCAGTGCCTTCAATGTTGTTGTTTGATTACAGATATTAGGAAAAGTTGTGGCTTCCGCCAAACGTCGTGAGAAGTCGCTTGTTGAGGAATTCAAGAAGGATCTAAGAAATGGAGTGGTGGCAGACGTAGATGTGTACATGGTGTCCCCAGTAATTGTATATAACAAGATGATACTATTAAGGTGTGTGATTCTGCTGTTTCAGCCGTTAAGTGTCGTAGTGTTGCAGAGGATTGGTCGTGTTCCTGTCCGTAAACTCCGCTAAATGCAGCATCCATGGACACACCCCTTCTTCGCAGGCATAAGCCAGAAGACAGAACTGTTTTTTCCTGCATGAGTGCATTTGCTGCGAGGGTTGCATATCACTCAATCAGTAAGATCAATGCCAACCTGCTGACATCGGCCAATCCTCACTCCAGCCTGGTTTGCTTTCCTTTCGTTGCATTCCAAACCTTGATTTCGGCCGATTCACTGGCCGCATTCGTGCTTCGCCAATTTCGTAATATCTGCTACGGATGACTTTGCTGGCCGCCCTCGACCCCTCTTGGTAGGCATACAACAGACGAACCCACCAAACTGTCGCTTCATATATTAAAGGGATAAGTTGGCTGCCGTACACTGCTGTACCCTTTTTACGCCTTTTACAGAGTGGGAATCTTATATGGGATAATCTAGTGTGAAACCAGGAAGGTGCAACACAGTACATCTTTTCAATCATGTTCAGCTATTGGTATTTTGGACAACTCCATCTGGTTGTAGAATTTTGATGCCGTGAAAACTACAGCTTTATAGTTAACGCGCTATTTCACATGTATCTTTAGAACGCTGCTCCCTCTGCACTTGTCTTCTACCGGAGAGCTATTGTACATTATTGTTGGCCTCGAAGTCTTCTGAGCCTTGTAACTGCGTTGGTCACTGCATCTCTTTGCAATTACTGCTCCCTGCCAGCGAGTCATGGCCTCCTCATAGAATTTCCGTGCCCAGTTTGACCCCTTTTAAACCATGTTCCATCGCCTGCAGGAGGGTCTTCTTCGTTTCTCCTGAACTTCTACTTAGCCCATCTCCCCGACGTATACACTATTTTGGAACAGATTCGAGACGTTTTGTTCTGGGAACGAAAGATTTCTGCTCACGCTTTCCAGAGTGGATGGTTCCATTCATGTGTGCTCCCTACACCTTGACTTACGCTCTCATTCATCCTGATTCCACCCAGCCTCTCACTGTAGTTCTCCAAGAAATGCCAATTTCGCTTGAGACCAGCACACAAGCATACAACGTTTTATATACGGAATAGGTCAAAAACATCGTAATCAGGACATGACATCGTTATAAAAGGATATGGGTCCAATGAAGCCTACACTTCATTAAGGTGTTCAGCGCTCTTTTAGCAATCCAAATCAACGTTTGCTATTCTTGCTCATGACTGTCGGTTACCTTCTTATGTGCATGCATTTGTTTTCTTCAGTAATTTTTTTCACTATGACTTCAGTTAAGGCGTACGAAAGTCAACCAAACCAGTTCCTTGAAAGACTTGATCACCAATCAACTGGTATATGAATGTCCGACGTTTGTCGCATGTTCCAAAGCTGGACCCAAGTCATCACATTCCAAGGTTGCACTTCACTTTTTTCGCATTCCTTTTCTATCAGCTGGTACTCATAGTATTCATTTAGTTGACCCTGCGTAATTTTGTTTCTTTTTTTTTCTAGAAATACTTAATCGACTTGAATCCACCAGTCGTGGTCGTAGGGTACTCCCCAGAAAGAAGTGATTTCGAGCGTCAGTCGTCCCCAAAGAGTGTGTTGCCCAAAAATGATGATACACCGTGGACCATTGCAGCAAATGCTGTACAGGAGAAGGTCTGTGAAACTGATCGCATGTCTGTAAGTGTAGCTCACAATCAGTAGTTGGAAATCATCTATTATTCAGAGAACGGCATTCACATTGACACCTAGCGAAGTAGCTGCTAGTGATAGTCAGACTTTGACGGGCTTGTCCTGTGAAGACCAGAAACTCCTAGTTGCTCTTATGCCATGGGATAGGGTGAGCGTGTTACAACATTCATCAGAATTTCATTCTTTTATCATTCGCTCCACACATCTATGGATGAATTTTCAGGTGGTAACTCTAGCCCTCCATCTGAGTTCAAAAAATGATGAATGCTCCAAAAACTTGCTGATTCTGTGCAATCTTAGACTAGGTGGGAAGTATTTGTGTTCTTATGTTGCAACTCAACGATTGATTATTTTACTTCCTAGAGAAACTAGGTATTGCCCACCTACCAGAAGGATGGACGACGTCGGAAAAAGTTCCAACGTTGCCTGGATATTCTTCTTCATGTTTCGTACCATTCTCAACGTTCGAGATGGTCGAGGTTCCATTTTTTACCAAGACCCTGGTTGACGTGAAAAAAGTAGCGGAGAAGCTGTTATCCCTAAGAACGTCCCTGAATGTATCGGAGGAATCACCACGACTTTTCCTTCACTTCGAACCACGGTACGTCACCTTCTTCTACTAGTCTTCAAAAACTCAGCTGGAGGGATGAAACCAAGTTTAGCTTCTCTTGCAAATGTGGTTTGTTCAGAAATGAGCGTGAGCGACAACTCATTTCGGAAACTAAAGCACGCGGTATCTACTTTGCGTTCTCAGTCGACACTGTTTGTGATGGTAGAGGCATCTTGCATTCACCCCTGGTGTCGGAAGAAATTAAGGACCAATTTTACAGCGGATGATCGTTCTCATTACGACACTGCTTCGAAATCGATTTCATGGACAGTGGAAGTCACATTTGGTGCCACTATTGATCGGAGTTTCATGGTTTGTTTGGAAGCTATCTCCAAATTGCGATCGAGTTCATAAAATGAACTCAAGTTCTCTTCCCTGACATGAAAACTGCTTACCATACATTTTGGCTATGTGCTGTGTGGTAGCATGCCATCTGCAGTACCAACACTAAGCTCAGTTTCTGGCGATGGGTTTTGGACGATCGAATGTCCAGTTATAACCAACATTTGCTATTCTGAGATTCTAATCATAATGCAATACCGGAATTTACCCTGACTGTGAGTATTTTTGGAAAACATTTAGAACCTAGTTCGTTCAGATTAGGAACAGCAGAAATGGGGTGGCATCAGGATACCCGAGCCGAGTCACCACGCCAGTACGTTGCGTCTCCGCGTGTGGCAAAGGTCGCACTAATTCTACTGTGGCTGGCCGTGCCTGGGGGGGGGGGGGCAGTTTTAGCTGTGTGCGCGGCGTGCACTGATAAAACCGCAACGGCGAAAAATACCTCACTGAGTGCTGAATAAAAAAGTCGTTAACGGAAATTTCACGATTCCAATTCCACTGATGATCACTCAAAGTATGCAGTACATGGAAAGAAACACGGAAAGAGTCAAAAATTCCCTTATTACGGAGCAGAATTCAGAAAAATAAGAGAAGAGCAATTTGTCTGAATTCCCAGCCTTCTTGGCGAAACAACATTGAAGAGCCGTCAGCAGTCAGAGCATACTTCACTTTCGCGCTCAATTTTGATTGCTTTTCATTCTACGTCTTTACCCGTGTACTCGCACCTCTATGCTCCCAGCTCTTTGAAGTCCAAACCCACTCTGATTCCCCACCCCGTCGTCCGTCACTTCGGGGAGTTCTATCTCAAATGGATTCTTTGCGCGTCAAACTTTGCTTGTGCCCTTTGTAAGCAAAAATAACATAAATATGTGAGTGACAGAAGTATTCAAATTTTTGTGGGCGATTTCTTGTGGCGGATTATCAATCATACACATATCTCAAACTTAGAGCTAGCATGTAAAGAAATGTGCAATAACGTGTGATTCATTCTACCTGAGGACATCCTTCAAATGAGCATCTCTCGAAAGGATGTCGCAGGCATGACCCTACGACGTCATACGTGTGTAATCAGACGTGTATCTTCGATGATCCCCAAGCAGGTGCCTCCTCGAGACCTCTACGATTCGTAGTGAGGTGGCTGCGCACCGCTCACGTTTCTTTGTATGAAGCACCTATTGCGACATATTACGATCAGTTATAGTGCAAGGGTACTTCGTGCTAAACAAATATATGTGCCTGTGCATCCTTTATCAACTCACGAAGGATCGTGGGGTGTGTGCAGATATGACGGGGAATCGCGTGGCCGCCCGCGGCGAGCGGCGCGGCGGGTGCGAGTGCCAGTTGCAGGGCTGGCAGCTTTCAAGCGCGGCAGTGTGGCATGGGTGGAAGCGCAGAGGTGACGCAACCACGCTGTGCCGCTCCCAAGGGCAATCGATACGGCAAGTCGTGCTGGTGGCGCCGCGAGTGGAATGCCGCGAAGCGATTCCCCGTCATATCTGCACACCCCCAAGATCGTGTGTTCTCGGAGTCCATGATTTTACCGTACATAATCCGCCCAAGTATGTCTGTGCGAAGTGTGTGCCTGTTTTGTGTGTGTGTCTGCCTGTTTGTTATGAAATACATAACTCGCGACACCGCAATGATGGGAACCTGAGTTTTACGAGTGGTGTACGGGATGGTTCTGAACATCTAGGGAGGGAGGTGACCAGAACTGATAACAATTGATGGGCTGATAGGGAGCGTGAGAGACGAATGTTACAAAATTCGTTTCGCTTTTCTGTTGACAATGTTTTGGTGCTCATAGGTTTCATGTGGGCCACGATAATAAAAGCGGGTCGTCGAAAGTGATAGCAGCTGGTGGAAACTAATAATAGGCGGTGACGCGCTGATTTGAAAGGGTCACCAAACAGTTCCATTTTCCGGAAACAGTTGAGTGTTTACCTTTATAGGTATTATGAGGGGTGGCTAGAGTATATCAATGGTTGAGCGAAACAATTGACAGCTGAAAAGCGCTGTTCGTGAGCGTCGAAAAGCTAGTGTTATCGAATTCGTTGTGCCTTACTCTTTGATCCCCTAGCGTTGACAGCTATCAGTGTTGTGTAAGGTGGATTGGGACACCTATAGCATGTGATAGCACACGAGCAACATTGGTAGTCTGATTAAAGCCGATAACAGTCTGGTCTGACAGGATTCGATACACCACTCACTATCACTATGCGATAGCCGTAGAGTTTGGTGACCTCATTAAAGATGACTCAACACATTTTGCACCTTCCGTGATTAGCTATAACGAACGATATCGACCGCTAAACTACTATGTACATCGACTTTCGAGTAGTGGTGGATTCCTGCAGAATGAAACAATAATAAAGAAAGGCCATCCTAATAACTTAATGCTAAGTAAATGAACATATTTTGAATACGACATCATTTGCAACAAAAAGTATTGACCGCTAAACTATTTAGTGGGTTTGAAATAATGATGGTGGCTAGTCATGGAGACATGCTCACCGAGAAAACTCATTCACAAACTGCTACCAGTAGCAGGCGCAGTTCTCGTCCTCTGAATTGCTCGATTTCATAGAGTATTTTGAGTGATTATGGAGCTATCCAGTTAAGCTAGCGCACAGCATTGTGCGTGTGTCGGTGTAAAGCTTTGCCATATGGGCAACACCAATATAGATTAGTCAAATCAATAAGTCTGTTATCCACTTCCACCGTGTAATGGACACAGTGATTTTCGATAGCCGAACCGGTACTTGATTTCTTGAAATTCAAAAAAGGACAAGCTTAAGCTTCCAGAACGCTCAAAGGAATCGTGCATGGAAAAAATTGAGATTCTGTGTTACCCACCTTTTTATGTTGTATTTGCTTGATAAGGGGCGCATGCAAAGTTTTATGAGAAAAAGTAGAAATCCGCTTAAGATACAGCTCCTCAAAGCGGCCGACGGGGGTTAGGGAGGGAGGCAGGTCCTCACTGTAAGAACTCGCCACGTCGTCTAGCGCGGTCTAGGCGCATAGTGAGACAAGTTACGTGAACCGTCCCAATCTTCGTCTTCAAAAGTGACGGACGAGGGTGGGGGGAGTTACGACTGAGTGATCGCCCCCTCGTCCGTCCAATGGACACGTCTTGGATGGCTTCAAATCACGAGTTCTAGTTTGGTGGAGCAGCAATCGAGGCAACGACAAATGGTAACACCGCAAGAGGAGGTGATAGTGTGTTGAGTCGAATTTGTCCCTGGTTTTAGAAGTGCAGAAATGAAAATGAATTACTCGAATTTGCAGTTGATCGAAGCGCTCTAATCAAAACAGCATAAAGCGATGAGCGTCCGTATGTGGGGGAAATATGTGCAGCATATGCCTCTTCAACTATCCTTGATTCGTGAAAACTCAAAAATGGGTGCTGTTCAAACCCCGGAGCAGCAACGCGCGCTTGCATTTTTCACAGATTATCTTCTAAAAATTGAAGTGTTGCAGACTGGAGCCCTTTTTTTACTCATCAGACCTAGCGCTAACTAACTTCCTTTTCTCCGATCATCAGGGCAGCTCCTTCAGAAGAGAGTGTTCAAGAAAAATGACTTGCAGTCGACTTTTTTACGATTTCACACAATGTGAATCGTCAGACTTCCATTAACATGGGATTACCACATATGTGCCATCTCAAGTAAAACTTCACGAATGGAGTGGTGCTTATTATCGCAGTCTGAGCCGAATTATGTTCTCCCAAAGGTAAAGTCTGGTAGTAACCCGATGTACTGATTAACGCTGATGCTCCAGGCTTACGTAACCATTGTAGTTGTATTGAGCTTGTCGACTATTGTCAATGACTTCCTTTGTGATAATGGCAAGGCAGAAGACGAAAAAATTCCTTTATTTGGACATCGCGATTTTTCTTTTATCGCACATCAATTTCATCATTGTGACCCATGAGTAAGATTTTCACTCCGATTCTGTCCCCCAGACCCTTTCAATATATATCTGCTTGTATTTATATCGTGCATATGTGATTTACATGGACCTGCATTTCAGACGGAAACAGTGCTGGTTCATGACGTATTGGAAACAACGTCCTTGGCTAAGGTGAGCTCTTATGATTTGGTTTCGGGAATGACCGTTCTTCTGTCACTTATTCACATTTCAGGTTGCTCGACTAGCGGTTCAGCAGCTCAGTGGGCACAACGATCTAACTGAACGTTTTCGGTCGAAAACGATCGATGACGATACACGATTCATCAATATTCTTTACACTGTACCGCGAATACCTACAGCCGGACTTGATTCGGAGAGGTTTCTTCCATAACGAATTTCAAGTTATCCTTTCTATAATCTCGTCTTGGTTGCTGCTTCAGGTACCAGCGTATCAGGCACGCACGGTCTTTGCGGGAAAATCTTGAAGACAAGGTTGTCGTCAGTCGACCAAAATTCTTAGTCATCCTGAAGGATCAGTCGACTAAATTCAACTCTAAGGTTATAAATTTCATATTATGATTTATTCTTCTATCATTTCGCTACAAGCATGGACAGGCTCTGTGATCCTTGCGCATTATTCAACTATCGCTTGCTCCAGATACTGCGAGTTGGCCAAAAAATAATGTTTGATCTAACCTCGCATATAAGGGTTATTTGGGGTGCTGATAACAGATATGACATCAGTTCAAGGTGCTGGCGTCGTTCAGTGCCGCTGCAGCGGTGCTGATGTGATAGAAGAACTACAGTGCTCCCGCGATTTTGCCTCAACCTCAAAGAAGGGTTAGGGTGTTTCTTTCTCTAATGAGGTCCATGCCAAAATACACGCATGCGTGTGCAAGTTAATGATCGTAGGACAATATCAGGTGAAAGACGATACTGGGACGTGGCACCACACCTACATTAGTACCACCGCAGCACAAATGAACGAGACTGGCGCTACCTTGATTCAAGTGGCGTAAAAGGGTCGTTGAGTGGTTGACTTTTTGGGACAAAAACCAACAATGCCTTGCCACACAATTGATACCTTGCAATTTTATGCGTTCAATCGAATTACTTCTAACTTAGGTAATTAAACGAGGAAAAACTGCGTATCAGTGGAATACAAGCGACAATATCGGAGCAGTGCATAATAATTATTCTAACATCCATAACGATGGTGGTAATGACATAAATGAGCTGCAATGCTATTATAAGTAAATGAATTCAACGACAATAAGGCGAAATGGATGTGCGAGAAAGAGTATGAAATTAAGTCAACCCAATTGAATAAGGCAAAGAGCGGTGCACCTGCATGGGAAAGATGAGGGTTCGTCAAGATTTAGAAACGTACATGTACGGGAACGATATCCGCAAACTCGCGATGCGGCGTCCGCGCTCTAAATCAATGTCATAATTCGTGGTCAGCATTCTGATTAACCCCTAAATGACAATTTTGAATGAAATTGGTGAAAAAATTGCTACGCAAAATTGGCGCCAATATAAAAATGGATGTCATATTCGTGACCAGCACTCCAATGAACCCTATTAGCAAGCTTTCAGCGAAAATAACTAGAGGCCAACTAGAGGTGTCTGAGGTAGTTGGATATTTATTGCCCGTCATTGTTATTGGAGAAGAGGTTACCAGTGAAGATAGTGATTGTTAGCAATACGCTCCTGTCATGCACAAAGTTACTCAATAGCTGTACTGAGAAGGCTTCTCAAGCGACCTGCTTCCACACACCATAACTTTCTGAGCATGTTTTTTACGTGGCAGGATGACGTCCTCCGGCTCGTGTAGCGACTCTACCTCTATTACGATGAGGCATGAATTCAAATGTCAGAAATGGCCTTTTTCAGATGTCAGGAATGAAAAGGAAATGGAATTTGTTTTTATGCGGATTTACTTCACTTGTCTTTTAGTTCATGACAACCGCTCAGGAAAATTTTCTGACCGACTTTGTTCTAAGCCAGAAAATCCTCAGTAGGCCGAAGACTGTTGAAGTTCAGGTGAATTCTCCTTCCAATATTTGCTTTTCGAGGGAGCGTACAATTGTTGACACACCATCACAAATCACAAGCCAAACATACATCATTTCTGACAGTTTATTCTTCTCGACCAACATCTCTACGTAATCGGCACTTTTTTGTTAATTCATCTCTCTATCACAAAATTCGCATTATCCAATGAAAAACGCATGTGCAGGCTAGGTAATGTTTGGTTTGACTAAGCCTACACTGGAATGTTCTTTCAGGAGGAAATGGTTGAAGGTCAGACGTGTGCTTTAAAAGAACTGGAAAAAAAAACCCCATAGGGCGGGGCGCACTCCTAATGGGCGGTGCTTAAAGGATAAGGATAAAGTTTTTGGCGTTAATCAATCCCTTCTTGGGATGCGCCGCACATTCTAGTTCCATGCAGAATCGTGGTGGCTGGTGAATGTGATGTGGCCTATACAATGACTTGCGGTGGCCAGCCGATGTACAAGTCAGTGCTTTTATCCTCCCAGACGAGTCTGGTACCAATTTACCGACCCCGGAGGGATGGAAGGCTTGATTGGCCTGGGCGGGCGTTGATGCGGGACTTGACCCCGCACCATGAGAGTGGGGTGCGCGCCACCTGTCACTACACCACCTCCGCCCGTTAACATATACTAAAATTGGAACAATGGGCGGTGCTTATATGTATTAAAGGTCAGAACGTGTTAGGCCATGGTCGTACTCTGCGGTGCCGCAGACAGGACGTGGCTGCATCTTTGCATCTGCGCCTATGCCACCGTGCTTCGCCTGCGTCATCTCTGCACCTCCCCATATCGGTCTCCCTCCCTGCCTGTGAACGCAACCACGCCCTGCCGGCGGTGAGTATGACCGCGGGCGCGGCCTCAAAGCACAGCTAACGGTGAAGGGAAGATGGTGGAGGTGAGCAACGTCCAAGTTGCGTTGAACCCACCCAAAGTAAGGGAGAGTGGGCCCACACCTATGTAATATAGCTATTCACCCATGTGAATGCGATTATCTTCATTGTGCCACATAGTGCCCAGCTTTTGGAACCAATATAATGTTGGCGTTGTAAGATCTTTTGTCAGTCAAGGGCAGCGTAGTAAAGATCATCAGACAGTCATGCTGCGGCTCCGCCTGCCTCACTGTGATGATGAACTTTATAAACTGCTAAAAGTTTCTGGAAGACAGATTTATTTGGGAAATATCACTATTATATAATTATAATGAGAGTTGCTGGCACTTCTCGCATACTGGATTTCGGGTTCGCTCCCAAATCTCCGAGGCATCGTTTTTTTTTAAAGGGCCTCCTGTGGGTCAATGAACGACGAGAATTAAAGTTGCTGATTCGAAACTGTGGAAACAGCGAGTCACCGTAGAATAATAGGAAGCGTTCACAGTGATCTGCTCAAATATTAGCTGCTGCTTGCTTAGCTAATCTGACCAGGCTGGTAGTGCTTGTTCAAAAATAAAGTTTTTAATTTTGAGCCATCTTTACCATACTTAATACGTTGACGACGGGAGCGTTGTAACTAATCTTGCGCGCGGGACGACGAGCATTTTTTCGGCGTAGCGAGCTCCGATATCGTCCCATGAGTCAGACAATGTCTTGCACTTTTTTTTTTTCAAAAATTTTCAGTATTAGGTTGTAACAAAAGTCTTGTAGGATTTTCCAAGGGCATCAGTAACTCATGTTTACTTCGAGATAGATCTGGGCGGTACAGGAATATGGTAGAACGTTCTCTACGCTTTCTAACAAAGTATGTATAGACCTAACAGATCGTAGAAAGAGCTACAATGCCCGTAGTCGATTCCCACAAACAGGCGGTGTCATCTACCATGAGTGGTCTCGCTGCCCAAAGCGACGGAAACTTGCGACTCCATCAACGCTGCATTGGGCGACGGATGTGTGAGCTACGAGACGGTGCTCCGCGGTTCGTCAGCTTCAGCAACGGTGAGACCGACATGGAAGCCAAGCCACGCTCGAGACTGTGCTGCTTCTGGGACGCGGTAGGAGTGCTTTCCACGAGGTGCTGGTACAAGGCGAGACAGTCACCGCTGCCGTATACACCCGCCAGTTTCGGTAGCTCACCATCGCTGTTGAGAAAAGTGCCGGAGAAGGTCTGCGGTCACACTCCTCTATGACGGCACCCGCTCTCAATTTGGCAAGAATACCCACGTGAAGCTACAAAAGCTGGGCTTGGATGTCCTGCCCCACCTGCCATACTCTCCAGACATTGCCTTCTACTATCATGTTCCCATCCTCTGGAATCCCTCCTGTTCAAGAGAAATTTCTTTGATCATGACTCGCTTACAAAGGCGATCGCTGACTTCTTCAACTCTCAGAACCCATAACGCTGGGAGGAAAGGATCAACGATTACCTATGAGGTGGCAGAGAGTTACCGGCAACAAAGGTGAATACGTTGTTGCCTATTTGTCGTTTGTTGGAAGAAATAGTAATAAAAAGTGATGATCGGAAAAATCCCGCTAGATCTTTAGTACAACCTAATGATTAACAGTGGTGGTATTTTGATTAGAGTGTTGATTATTCACAAATGAAGCAGTAACCTTTTGAAAATGGGTCATAGGTCGAAACCAAATTTAAATTGTTGAAACCATATGATAATCATTAAAACAAAAAAAGTGCGGAAATCCTATGCTTTGCCTAACTTTCACCGCTGTCGGTCAGCAGTGCCCGACGCCGTCCCACGGGAGAGAACGACTGTCGGACAGCATTGACCGACATCGCTGTCAAGTGGTAAGTGAAACTTTCCTATGAAAAAACAACGATGTACGCCCCATCTCACTCACTTAAGTAAAACTAGATAATTGCTAAGTTAACATTTTCTTGTTATTTGCAGCATCTCAATCTCTTCGATCATCTGCACCACTACCTTTCCAGGGAACTGATCAACCTGAAAGAAAATGACGGTAATGATTGCTACGGATTTGTTGGAAAGCTGTAAACATTTTTTCTACCAAGATCACCGGATTGCAATACGCTTCATTTTTGTGTTGATTCATACTCATTGCGATATCGCAGTGCTTTCTGCCCATCTTTCCATCTTTTGCAAGTATGGCACGGCGTCTGATCTGATACCGTTGACAGATCTCCGGATTACGCTGGCCTGCATTTTTTTGTATCGGGATACTTCGAGTAAGGAGACCTTATCCAAAGAGATAAGCGCGAACCAAATCGTCTTCATCTTCTTGCCTTATCTCTATGTACTTGTACGCTTACGAGTCGCTCGCTTTCTTCTGCGCGGTATTAATGCGAAGTCGTTCATCAGTCTATTGTCCCTACTATATCTCCTATAGCTGGACAGCGTATCACTTCCGTCAACGGAATCGTCCACGGAAAATGAGTTTTCTATTACTCATATAATTATGTATTTGGCTTAATGTGTGCCGCATGCAAAGTACCACAGGAAAAAAGTGAATCCGGCTAAGATACAGCACCACAAAGTCTCGACGGGTGGGCGGGGCTTCCAAGCAAGTGCCCACCCCGTCATCCGACGCGGTCGAAGGCCATTGTAGAAACAGAAGGTTACGTAAACAGTCCCATTCTCCGTTCCCAACCGCGGCGAACGAGGGAACGGGGCTTTTTCTGAGAGGCTTTACCCATTCGGCCAAGAACTTCGGGATCTGTATCTTAGCCTAATTCTCACTTTTTCGCGTGGAGTTTCGCATGCGGTCCCTACTAGACAAATATAACATAAACATATGATAACAAAGAAACTCATCTTTCGTGAACGATTCCTCAAGTATGGACGAGGCGTCAGGAATCAGTCTGCTCCTCACGAACAATGCTTCCGTGGGTTAAGCTCCGATCAAACCTTCCACACGCGTTCGCAGTCGAAATCAGTTAGTAGTGTTTCCGCTTGCTTGATTGTTGGTGCGGCATGCAATACTTCACTTTTTGTCTGGGGAAGGCCATCACTTTCAAATATCCCTTGCAAGTGTAGGCGCTCATCGCTATCCGCCGTCTTAGTCAAAGCCATTTGATTACCTAATTAAGAATGTGAGCAACTCAGTCTCATTTCTGCACTTCTAAAACCAGAGACAAAGTGTTTTTTCCTATGCCTACCCTCTCCCCCAGCTCACACTTGTGGTTGCCTTCGCTGAGACTCGGCTAAATAAGAACTCGTGAGGTGAAGTCACCCGAAAAGTTCAATTTTCGCGGTACTTCAAAATTCCCCTAATAATTCAAAAACCTCGAGACATTCCAAGAAGAACATATTTTCAGCAGAACTTATTGTCGAGATAGGTACCACAACATGTGAGTAGATTCATATTGACGCGCTTGAGATTCGAATTTATCTTGTAAACGCGCCAACCGGCCGCAACTTTCTCTAAAGCCTGAAGCAGATTTTGTTCAAGTCGAATGCAGAAATGCCCCACGAGAACGCAACCCGCTGCTTCTCAAAAATTAAGTGTAGGAGTTACAAGCATATGAGTTATCTCACGAGAGAAGGTCAATAGTCGATTTTTCAGCTGCATTATCTCTTTTTGAGAGTCCATGAACTCTACTTCTTATGTTTCGCTTTGCAGTTGATTTTTCAGCTGCAGCATCCAAGAAGAAAAAAGAACCAGCATCTGAGAAGAAAAAGGAACAGTCTAAGAAGAAGAAAGAACCCAAGTCAACAGGAGCTGCTGTGCCGGTTCCAGAGGCAGTAGCGAAATCTCCTCTTCCGTATGAACTCGTTGTTCCTGTCAACTTCAGATATGGTGCCAAGAGTGTGATACAGAACAGAGAGTTAACGTTCTCAGACATGAAAGATGCTGAGGTAATCCCTATTTACCTCCTTCTTCGCTTCGGTCACTGAAATCACTGTAGCTTTTCTGTAAATTGCCTCGTTGCAAGCCTTGTATCGTTGACAGTTGTTCCACGTATAATCTTGAAACAAAATGAATAGGACATGGTTGCGATGGCTATGCATCGAAAGCGTGAAGAAGTGATCACACCTGTGCAGTCTAGTCGAGCAGAAACTTTCATATCGCGTGTTGCACAGTATTGGGGCTTCAGAGTCAAGGAAATCGTCACTGTCGGTGAGTTTTGTAAATTATTTTATCTTCATCATTGCTTGTAATTGAACGCAAGAACATTCAAGAGGCAGCGACAACACGCATGGTAGTGTACTTTGAAGGGCTATCTCGTCTTGTCACATTGGGGCAGTGTCAGCACAGTGCAATTACGTGAGTTCCAAAGGCTTCTCTTTCATTTTCCCTGGTTTTCATTTCGTCTTATATCACGGGCTGCTATCCGGCGGCTGCCTTTCTTACCCTAGTTGAGAAATCCTCAAAAGGGGGTCGTATTCGGTGTTCGTGTGCAAGTATTCATCGTTAGAAACCACCTGTAAGTTAAAAGAAGCGTCAGTAATGAGCAAAAAGATGGTGCTCAATTTTTTGGTTTACTTATTGTTAGCGCAGTCAGCCACATCGGCAGCAGGTGGTGGTGTAAATCCAATGTTCCCCGCATAAATCCCAAGTTGTTCTAACTTCCAGATCTCTTTGACCCCGTATGCTTCTTCGCTTCTTTTTCTTCCTCGGTAGAAATGATGGTAAAAAATGCGTCGTGATTGTAAAATTTCAGGAGAAGTAAGACTCCCGTTCTCTCCCCCGTAACCACACCACACGTCCCCTTTCCCCCTTATGAGTGGCATACAAAAGATATTATGAAGGATTTTTTCACAGAAAAATGAGTCAAACATTCATGTATTTATGCTGTAATGTTATGGTGCTTAAGGCCGCATGCAACGTTTCACGTGAAAAAGTGAGAATCCGGCTGATTACAGCCTCCTCAAAGTGACGGTCGAGGGGCGGAGCCTCAAAGTAAATGTCGTCGGCCGCGGTCGGAGACGCATAGGGGAGCAGAAAGGTAGGGAACAATCCCACGCTTCGTCTCCCACCGCGGTGGGCGCCGGAGGTGTGATGTTTCATAGTTCAAAGGATCTACACTGAGAACGGGCATTTCGAAAAAGGTGGGAAGTTGAAAGGGACGGGCATTGAAGTATGATACCAAGAAGACTAAAACCTTATTGAAAGCTTTAAAATAACTAACACAACCGCACTTTTTAGGTTATTCGAAAGAATGGGGACCTATTGATCACAGAATTAGCTTATTGTCCCTCACGTAGTTTTCATTTTGATGAATACTGCAATTTTCCTGGTGGCCGTATCATTTTGCACCATCGCAAAGGCATTTTTGGAGGGTGAAGATAAATTTGCTTTGCTATTGTGAGCTAGAATTCGGTGTGGATATGCGGATGCGCGCTCACATGTGCAACACTATACGGGGAGGGTATTCAGTAACATTTTGCTGTGAAAGTTTTTGCACAATCCATAGATGGTTGTAACAATATGCGCCGCAGAGTATACTCAGAACGTTACAGATGCAAAGATTGTGTTCTGCGTATATCATGTTCGCTAGGGGTCAACCAGCCTTACCACAGCGTGGGGCTCCTTACCCATACTGCACTTTACCTTCGGAGCCTACTTGAAAGCTTTGTAATATCAAAACAATAATCTACTCAATTACGAAATGCGTCTTCATTTGGGAATTCTACATGTTGCTGAAAAGCTATTGACTTTTTTCACTGTTCAGATCTGCGACAGCTGGAGCTTACAGCGGTGTTATGGCGGCACTGTGTTACATGTTGGTTGTGCCTTTTGAGATGTGGAATGTAGTGGCAGCTGCAGCGTCTGAAGTAAGTAGTCCATGTAGCTGATTTTCTTAGTTCGTATTTTAAATTTCGCTGGATTTAGGAGTGGATCGATGCTGTCATTTACGCTTGTCGACATCGGTTCGCCCACTTGGTGCTTATGAGTCACTCCGGTCGGTTTTTTTTTTGGAAATTTGAGTTTTTGAAGGGATTCAGGGAAGTTCTATTTTCAGCCGAGTTCTTGAAGTTGTCAGATTTCAATGAAAATTTTGACAACCCTATCTCAGATGACTTGATTGCACTGTGGCAACGTTTCATTCACAAAATGAGGCACTCGGGTATTCGGTTAGTCACAAAAGCGGTTTGAAGTAAAAAGCTACAAAGTTGATCACTCCTTATTTTGCATGACTCTTTAGTGTTTTCAAGTTTATTGTGATTTCTTGGACATATGAACCTTGATACTTTTGTCTTTCTAGCTTCTGGGGTAACATTCGAGACGTTCGCATCCCAAATGGTGTCAAACTGCCAGTGAGTTAGGATTTTTCTGCTGGTGTGATTTGAACTTCTGCCTCCTAGAAACGGGCTTTTAGGACCTGCCTTCTTACCGAGGGACGTATTTCCGTTTCAGCGCCTCTGAAGAAATTATCGATTGGGTTGGTTCTGCTTACCGGGCAAGGGTTTCAATTTCCTATGGAACTTTGAATTGAGACCTAGATGATGACTGATAGCGATCTAAGTCCTGATTATAACTTCGGAAACCAAATTTGCAAAGTGCCATTCCGAAGCGTGTTAGGATGGTCAAAGCTTGCTTAGATGCCTCAATTCCAAGGCACTTTGTCATCAGGTTGATTCGCTAATCTAGCGACGGTCAGCGTGGCTCAATGGTAGTGTCTCGGATATGTAGACGGGAAATCGTGGGTTTGCTCCACTCTGATGCGGATTTGTTATCACTCTATGTTTCATCTCAGTAGAAGCTTCTCTTACACTTTTGAACGTATCCTTATCCTGGCGCGTACTCGGACCCATAATTTACAATGCCACTTTGTTTATAAATTACACTTATCTTCACGATTTTATTAGCGTATTCAATTGTTATGCTAACATCAAATCAAAAAAATCAAATAATAATAATTAAATATCAAATCAAATCACAATTAAATTGAAAATTAAGTAAAGTGATATTTTTGATAGCTGCAAATTATCGCCGCAGCTTGCGATGCGAAGCTTACTACAGGGATGCTGAGTTATGGACAAAAGCTTCGGTGTCGGACGGGAGTCCCGTCCGTCACCGAAGCTTTTGCCCATAACTCAGCATCCTTGTAGTAACCTTCAAATAATATGACTCCAGGCCATATCAGTATGAGCATTATCGGTATCATCAAGATACCGATGAAACAGAGCAAAGAAGTTTGTAAAGCAGAAATGTTGCTCACAGAATGAGCAGCGGAAATTGGGTGCGAACATCTGCCAGTACAAGGAAATGTCCACAAATGAAGGAAAACCACTTACTGACGATCGACGATGAATCGCATGAAAAACCGGCTCACTACTTCTGCCTACAGAGCCGGGACACCAGTGATCCAGTGTGGCCGTTGCATGCTAAGCGCTACCCGTGCTTATGTCATAAGCCTTACGATAAATTGCCTCGTCAACAGACATCACAAGCAAACTTTGACCCCACCTGACTCGCTTCAGAATGGCATTTTACAATTTTGATTTTCTTATTTATAATCAGTATTCGGATCTCAATCGATCCAGCTATGTCCCAGATCGGAGTTCGATGGAAATTGTCACTTCTCCATGGTTGAGCCTCACGGGAAATGTAGTTCTCCATCATCGGAAATTTTTCAAGGCTGTCATGAATCCTGTTATTAACAAAATTGAAACCTCTGACATTGCTTCTTGCGAACCGACGGTCTTCGATAGATTCTCTGAACAAGACTATGAACGTGGATTATTGCCCCCGAGAACTAACAATCCTGAGGTCAGTCTGTACGCTCGTTTGTCAGTGTACTCTATTATTGTGTCGTAGCTGTCGATACTTATTCGTTGCTTCAGACACATAGATGTCCAGTGACGGGAGCAGAAAACTGGCATGAGTTAATCACTGCTTTACCTGATGTTAGTCATTTTCATAGCTTCACATGAAGTATAATTAAGCCGATGAGTTGGCACACGATTCAGGATCCTCATGTGCAAATAACAGCGCGAGATTGTGAAACGCGTGGGGATGAGGCATGTGTCATATGGCAGGCTCCTATAAATCACATTCTTATCGATCAAATTTGTCGTCGATTCAACTGGAAAGTCGTTTATACCCATCTTCTCCAATGGGGTACGTTTTTTCGAAAGATTTTTGCCTTCATGGCTGCTGGTTTTATTTTTCGAGAACTGCAAAAAATTTCAGAAAGTAACAGCCAGTTTGCGAATCTCTTTCATCTTGTTAATGTGAAGTTCGAAAACGTAGCTCCATTTTTCCTGCAAGGACTTGGGAAACATGTCAGTTTCAGGTAAGCTAAGTGTTGTACTAAGTTCGGTTAAGTTACACGTTTCCTTGCAAATATAGCAAATCTACGAACATAGGAGATAAATATATCACGTTGTATTCAGGCGAGCTGTGGAAGTTGCAGACTCGTTCATCGTATCAAGTTTATGCCGTATGGGAGTGATTCCATTGGAGATGTATGACCTCATACGAGAAATCGGCGAGGTTCGTCACTAACTATACATGCTATTTCGGAGCGCCTGGCAGGGCGTGGCCTATAAGCAAATTCTTGTTTGATTAGTTGTAATCGCATCGCTATCCTGCTGAATAGGAGAGGGATGGAGCTTTATATAATAAAACCAAAATATTTGAGCCACATAAAGAAGCTTCGGTTTCTTGTTTGGTTCGGAGAGACTCTTGTTCGGGTCCTGTTCTGCAGTATATGGTTCTTGCTGAAAAACAAATCTGAGATCACTACAGTTGTCTTCTCCAGGAATGGATTGATCCAGTACTGTACTCATGCCAAGAGCGTTTTGCCGCTTTCCTACGGCTTTCGAAAAATCGTGAGTGAATGACTCCATTCTTAAAAGTAAAGTGATTAACAATGAATTCATATCTTCATCATTGGCCTTAAGGCACATGCGCAGCTCCATCTAATAATCAACTTACCTCGCAATTGTGAATGGTGCTTCCATTCAGAGAAACATTTTGCAGTTTAATATGTATGGTAGTGAAGACATTCAAAAGTAAAGGTAAATGGGCTTCTGGTGCGTCAGCGATGAAAAATTGGTGCGTGTCATGACACTCGAATCAGATCAGCGCACCGTTGCTGGTCCCGTTGTAGTCGGCAGTGGAAAGTTGGCGAACGACCCGGTTTGCGTGGCGCTGTGCCGCAATCGAAATGTTATGACGCGCAAACATTGAAAAGAGGGAAAGAGTCGTCAGAAATCCATTGAGTGTAGAAGAAAAGGTGAGTAGGCCATGGAAAGAGGGATTAGGTGCAAGTGACGGGAGATCGACAAAGGCGCAGTTTCAGCCACATGCGATGAAGGCCAAAGCAGTCACAAAATTGAATGATCCTGGCACCCTTACGCTCCAGCTACAATTTGTTGACTTATGCGACATGTCCGGTTGGGAAACTACTGAACAGCGTTTTCTCATCTTATGTTTATTCAGCGTACTTTCTTGAGCTGAACGCGCTGGCCAATGCTCAGTTGTCAGCGGCAAACCCTGATACGAAGACTTTTGTGAAAGCCTACGAGTTTGCTCGTTGCATTCGAGATTCAGCTTTGCATTACTGGTCCGATCATCAGCTCGTTCTTGTGCATAGATCGATTCGTCTCCCTCAGGTTCGTGCGATCTAAGCTTACCTGCTTTCGTAGTATTGTTCGTTTCAGTGCTTCCCGCAAACCTAATAGAGTTTTTCAGGATGAGCTCGCTGGCCAGTTCTTTATTTTTGCCAGTGTTGAAGGCTACGAAAAATGGGTTAGTTTTTGGATAATCTGGTGGCATTTTTCACTGCTAGCTACACATATGAAGTAGCTGGAACTAAGCCGTAGCGCATTAAAAATGGGCGCTCGGTGGAAATTCTACAGGGGGCCAAAAAAAGTAATTTTGTCTCCTCCATTCTCAACCCCATATTAGTCGAACTTCAGCAAATTCTTACGAGGTATTTTCGTCACTAAAGTCAAGAGCAGACATCACTCTATCACTATAGTCCGTGACAGCTTTCTGCACCAGCAGGAACGGGAGCTTGTTCCGAGTGAACAAGATGTGTCACCTTAAGTGGGCAGAATCCGAAACATCGTCGCCCTCGTTCACAACCTTGCTTAGGTCCCTTTCATAATGGGTGGTGTTCTTAAATATTCCGTTTTTTCCGGGTCCCCAACGCCCATCGTTTCCAAAAGCCAGAACACGCCTTTACCACTGAAACCCCTCCGACTTTGGAACATAGCAGCGTTGTCCGTGCAGCAAGGGCTCTGTGACTTCCATGAACCGAATGAACCGAAGGACCAATCCTTAGGAGGCTTCCCATCAAATACCCACCATGGAATCCGGCTCCACCGTTTTTAGCAGACCTTGATACTGTAGATGCTCTGAAGCCGACTGCGCCGACTGAATTCTTCATACTTTTTGAAAGGTGAACGTACTGAGCCACAGCTTGTTTCTCCTTTTAGAGCAACATTTCGGGAATGTTTTGCCTTAATACTTTTATCTCTTTCGTTTCCCCATGTTTTGTATACTCAGCGGATGTGAGCCGTGACCAAAATTACTCTTTTTTTTGGCACCCCCTGTATAGCTTCCAAAAGTTGGAATGCCCTAAACCTGACTACAGTTTGGGTCTTCACTAACAAGGGAAGGACCACAGGTCGAGGTAGCCATTCGGAATGGGATACATATGAACCGACGTATTTTCGGACGCTGATCTCGAATCTGTGTTTGAAATTTGCAAAACGATTCTCTGAGCGGAGTTATGGAGGTTTTTTTGAAAAAACAATACTATTATGGTAGGTTTGGAAGCCCATAGCACGCGAGCCATACCTTCTTGCGCAAAACGAGGGAGATTTTCGTGTTCAGGGAGTCAGATTACCCCAGAAGACAAGTTTTCAGCCAATTCGAGAATTTGACCAAATTGCGGAAAAATTCACGGGCTGTAGGGTGGCAGCCCATCGAACAAAGGAGAAGTCGTTGACCCTTGCCTAGGAAATGCTCCTAATTGAGCTTGTTTCGTACATTTAGTGCGATGGGCAAGTGTAAAAGGTATGTCTAGGCTATCTTGTTCAGGTTGCAGGGTTTTCTGTAGAAGAAAATTCAAAATCTACCACCTTATAACCTGGCCACCCCCCATTTTCCGAAGTTGGACCAAAAACTGGATTTGGCTGAAAATTTGCACAGAGGGGTAATTCGACCCCCTGTGCACGAATATCATAATCTTTTCACGCAAAAACGCCTAATTCGTGTGGTACGGGATTCTCTTCGACTTGGTATCCTTCCCTTGTGAGTAATGTTAGCAGTTATAAGTAAAGTGGCAGAGTAAATGATGGGTGTGATAGGTACCAGTCCAAGGAAACGTCCAGAAGTGGGAGAAAAGCACTTACTGACAATGAAACACAAAATGCAAGAAAACTCGCACTGGCGGGGAGCAAACCCTCGACCCCTGTCCTGCAGATCCGGAGCCCTACCACCGAGCCGCTGAAGCCGTTGACTCCTCATCAACGGCCATGCTGATGAACCGTTCATTCAAAAACACCTCCATAACTCCGCTCAGAGAATCGTTTTGCAAATTTCGAATACAGATTCGAGATCAGCGTCCGAAAATACGTCGGACCATATGTATCCCATTCCGAATGGCCACTTCGACCTGGGGTCCTTCCCTTGTAAGAATACCATTCCAAAAATTTCTTTCACTCCTACGTCCACTAACGACGTGGGGAAAGGTTTGAGCTTGAGCAGACTACGCTCACTATTGATTTACGGCTCTTTATTTCAAAAATGAAACGAGTTCACACCTCTCCGATTCTTCACCCAACGGGAGCTGAGTAACATGGATGTAGGTTGAGCTTCACTCTCTCTCACTTTTGCTTCTGGTAACATCCTCTCGTTGTGCATCTTTCAACTCGACTGCTTGGATTTGACACTTTCCAATTTTACTTTATACCTCAGAGAATATCTGCTATGATAGATTTATATATTCAGGATGAGGTTTTTGCGTCCACCACAGAGTTTGACCACTATGACAAGAATAAACTGTTGTCATTCAAAGGAAAAGTGCCACCGTGGGAGAAGAGCAAAAGGAGCAAGGTGATGCATGCATCAGTTTCCGGGTGAAAAATGTTTGAGAAATGTATTTAAGAACAGCTCATCCATTACGCTGCCGATTGATGCTGCATACAAAGAATTTCGAGATGCTGCTTTCGATGCGAATGATGTTGATAACTTGCGCCGATTCATGGACAGCATGGCTAAAATTGTTTCGTGCAAAATTCGGACTGACAAGCGGAGGAGCAGGACAAAGGAAGGTATCACTTCACTCACTTGCCCACACCCTCAAACACACATTTTTGTGGGCCTTATGCCCCACAGCACTTGCATTGGCATGATACAGAACACTAGGCACATTTCAACCCTCGCAGCACTTTCATGATGCGAACTTCCTGATTGTTTCATATGTCAGGGTGAGGACGCTCGTAAGTACCATTAGGGGTGATGAAGGCAATCGAAACTTTTCGAACAGTAGATGGACGGACTAGTTCCAGTGGAATAACTTACTGTACTGCACGCCTCAGATCCTTTCTTTGTCGTGACGGACCGTGGCGGATGCCCCGGTGGAGCACCTGTGGAAAGTGTGGGAACGTTGGCATCATGGTTCAGCTGACTTCGCCGTCTGCATCACCTGTTTCGGTGATGCAAACGTGGGAGCACTTCTGTTAAGAGCGGCGGTTATAAAGTTTTCCTACTTTTTGGGTTTTTAACCGTTTCATCCGTTCTTTATGTTGCAGTATTTCGCAGCTCTACTTTCACAACCAAATTCGGCTAAAATTATCCCCAATGGTGTCTCCAACAGTTAACTGAATTCCCGTCTTGCATGCCTGAATCATCGTGCGTGCTACTTTCAGAAGGATATTAAAGGCACATTCCAGGATTATCAGGATATCATATCTCCTGCCGTGGATGGATAGTTCGACCCAAGCCACGTAGGCTGTACCTTTACCGGGGCGTGGGTGTCAAATCCTGGAGCGCGCAGAGCCAAAGAATCCAGCACAACAGCTCGGCCCCGCCCACTCCAGCCAGAGATCTGCCTTTACTCTTCGACTCTTATCTATGACATAGGCAGACCAGCTACTAGCCAAGATCTTGAAATTAGCAGTAAAGCAATCGCCTCGTGAAGTAAACCCACTACTGAGTGACCTGACCCCACACTAGACACCGGAACACTTGCAGCACACTCCCGGCTGGGGTGGGCGGGGCCGAGCTGTTGCGCTAGATTCTTTGGCTCTGCACGCTCCAGGAACTGACATCCACGCCTCGATAAAGGTACAGCCTACGTGGCTTGGCTCGAACCATCCTTCCACGGCAGGAGATGTGATATCCCAGTAATCATGGAATGTGCCTTTAACTACCATGGGTGGGTCCACTCGCATAAGTGTCGCTTCAATAAAATGGTCATGAAATCCTGTCATTGTTGTAACGTGCTGGTTCTGTCGCAAAATCATCGTAACCTCGTATCTTCATGGGTTCGCGATAATTTCAAAGAACTCATACGCAGCTCTACATAATGATACATCACCTATCGGTTCTTCTATTATCACATATCGTCGCAGATCTCCAAATTACAGCCAGTAAGGTCGCACCTATGGGTGGTCCATTCGCATAAGTGTGGTTCAATAATGTTGCTTGTTGTTTTTGCTAGAACAGACAGCTAAGCAACTTCTGTCCATAATTATACGTAGCCCGCTCCTAGCACTGCCATTGACGCGCTAGAGCCATCTCGTTGCTATATGGTATTGTTCAAGAACACCATTTACAAAATGATTTGAAGATACAGTTCATTTAAAATGTGTAACTAATATGGAATTCCTTCACCATGTCGGGAATGAGCGGATGTTGTCGAATATGGTTTTGCTTTTGAGCTGTTTCCAGTGGGATCAAGAGATATTGAACTTTTGATCACATTTGCACGTCTTTTGATGAGATTGTCGTACTTCTCCTTTATAAGGTCTACCATCCGTGCTGGTTCTGCATGTCACCTTGATTCCCTTTATAGTGGTAGCCGCATTGCCAATTAGACTGTTTCTCTAGAAAATCATTTTTTCTGCCTCATTTAGGTTCGCATTGATATGACGTATGATCTCAAAGATAGCCCAGTATTCCTGAGAATCCCTTAACGTTTCGGAAACTGGGAGATTGTGATGCTCGGGGGCTGTATAGATGTGCATGTCTGAGATTGTTGTCTGTTTTTATTACAGTTATGAGCCTGCTGAGCATTTTCGCTATGCCCCTATCGCCTGATGTTGTTTCGAAAAAGCGCTATTTTTTCCTGATTTTTTTCGCTGATTACGGATATCTCGGCGTTCTTTATGAGCCAGGAATTTTTGGTGCTTTTCTGCGCTGTGTTCGTCTTGCTGATTGTTTTGAAGTAAAGCTGGAGAATCTCTCTCGAAGAATCAACTGAAAAAAGCGCCCGTTCTTGTGCTTTATTTGGTCCCAGCTTAGCATTGCGAGAGTGTGCTCGTATTTCATTCCTCCCGCTCGAGTTGTGAATGTATTAGGTTGGCTGATAAATTCCTGGACACTTCAAGACGTTTTTTTACTTTATAACTTTATTTTGGAACAACTTATAATCAATCAGCAATATATTCACCACCATTATCACTTACCTTCTGCCATCGCTCTGGCAACCTTTCAATTCCATTCATCCAGAACTGTGCAGACTGAGACGCCATAAAGTCGTTGACCGCGATTTTGAAGTCCTCCTCTTTTTGAACTGCTCGTCCATCTTATATCTTTTGAGAGGGGAGGATAAATGGTAATCAGATGGGGCGAGGTCCGGGGAATATGGTGGGTGCGGCAAAACCTTCCACTCTAAAGCCGACCAAGTATCTCGAGTGATCTTCGCTACACCTCGCCTGTTTCTTGCTGCCAGACAGCACGTGGGGTGTCCATGTGGACAGAACTTTCCTGTATCCCAAGCGAGCGAGACGCAGTTCGACTGTCTGGTGTGTGCATCCAAGCATCTGAGACAACTGTCTTGTGCTGGCCGCTGGGTTCTTCTGAACTGCTTGCACGCGGCGCTGGTCGTCGAATTCAACAGGGCGTCTAGTGTGTTGTTGGTTGGCCAGCCTTGTATCCCCAGAACGAAAGCGTTCGAACCAAACATGAACGGTGGACTTGGAAGTGGTTTGTGGCCCGAACCCAGCGTTGATGTTTTCGGTCGCCTCCCTCGTAGAACATCCACGGCGGAACTCGTACAAGTAGAGCGTCCGGAGAGCTATCTTTTTCATTTTACACAGAAATGATCTTCTAGACAAGCTCCGGCCCTTATATACCTTTGTGGTGGAACATTCGAAAACACTGTTCAGCAGGGCCGAACATGAAAAGATGAGCTGTCAATCGACGAATTTTAGATCTAAATGTTTTGAAGTGTCCAGGAAATTATCAGCCAACCTAATAGTAAGAGGCGCATCTGCTTCTTGAGTACTTTTCTGAATGGAATTTCTCCCTCAATCAATTGAAATTCTTATAAGAATACACTCCTATTTTTGACGAGTTATGGGTATCGTTTTATATAGTCGTATGATATAACTAAATGAAATTGAAAAGTGATGTCTTGACGTAGCTACATTAAAGATATATCAAGTAGTGATATTCTTATTGCATGTGATATGCTAGTTTTATACTGTGTTGCGGCAACGAGTGGCATTAGTGGTTTTGTTTTTAGGCTACCGGCTATACCATTGTGAAGTCAGGTTCTCTGACGATACTGGCGAATTTTTGTACGGAAAAGCCTCGTCCGAAATAGAATCGTTAGTTTTTTTTTTCAAATTTCGATTTCTAAGTGATGTATTCCGATATAACATACATATTATTAGGTCTGTGCAGAATAAATGGCCAAAACGGAACACTTTTTTCAAAACGCCATAACTTCGCTCAGACACAACTTTATTTGTCGAAATAAAAACCATTTGAATCTACACAACCCTGCCAACAATCTGGTAAAGGAAATATGCCATCATGATCAAATTCTGGATTGCGAAAATTAATGAAGTCAACGATAGCATTTTCAACATGCATCGTTTCGGCGAAGGGAAAAAGTGGTAATCCGTCAGGAATAGGTCTGGGGAACAAGGGGGGTCAGGGAGCGTCTCGACCAGTTTCCGCCGGGTGACTCGCGAACTGTGGGGTTTTGCGTTGTTTTGCGCACCCAGTAAAAAATGATGCAGTTAGGCATCAAGCCTCTCCCTCACCCCGCTTATACCCCAGACCTATCCCTGACGGATTACCACTTTTTCCGGGTTCTCGATGCAAACCTGCGGCAGAAAAATTATGCACGGTAAAAATGCCATTCTCGACTTTATTGATTCTCGCAATAAAGAATTTGATCATGATGACATATTTTCTTCAACAGATCGTTGGCGAAACTCTGTAGATTCGAATGGTTTTCATTTCAACAAGTAAACTTGTGTTTGAGCGAAGTTATGGCCAGTTATGTTTTGGCCATTTATTCTGCACAGACCTAATACGACTTATTATCCTACTGTATGTTCCCTGCGCTGTCATTTTTGCCCTACATTCACCCAAGGCCAAGCATTGTCAAAAAGGTTGCAAATATACCCCTCTCTTCAGAAATAGCGGCCTGTCAAAACTTCCTCGACCGGTCCCTGCCAAATGCGAGCCGCCTCCCGCGTTTCCAACCTACCCTTAACGCGAAAACTCTACCCTAAAAATCCTCAACTCACGCTTGACATCCTGCATTTAGAATGCTACTCTCATCTGGTGTAGTGCTCATTGATCAATCTCAATGTTCAGTTAAGGGGCTTATAATAATATATCGAAAGAGAGTGCTTGCCTCATTTTGTCCTCCTTTCCTCGATTTTTTAACTTTCATAATTATCATAGAATGGCATATGAGAAAGCAGTACGTGCGCTGTACTCGAATCTCCTCAACTGTGCCTTCGTTCTACCTTCTATGGACGAATTTGTGGCTAGAAGCTTTCGAAAATCAAAAGACAAGGACAAAAACAATGATTGCAAGGACGACTTGCAGCTGGTACGATGTTCGGTATTTGTTCAGGTCAAAAGCATTGCAGTAGCAAAAAAATGCAAATAATTATCATACTTTTAAGAATCGCATTCCATATGTTGCAAGAGCTATTCGTCCGTTACTGCAACGCTTTGCTATGGTTATCAGGCGATATCGAGGACTCGTCACTGGATGTGATGTATGGTTTGCTTTTCCTTGTTATTGCTTACTCCGTCACATAAAGGCCGCAGTACTAATTTTTCAATTTTCTTCTTCCGGTGAAGAAGCAGATCGGTTCCTGCTCGACGGCTAAGGCATCGGTCATACTTACCGCCGGCAGGGGTGGAACCGGTGTTTCATTTATTCTGATTTTTCATACTGACCGCTGCATGCTTCACCGCGGAAGCCGATACGTCAAGCACTACACAATTTCGATAGCTCAGAAGTAGAATACGATAAGTATCACTCCGCTATCATCCTCACGTACACTACACATCTGTCATTGCTAGGCAAAGGCGACCGTGGGAGGGGGACTACGTTGAGAAGGGCGAAGCTTGCTAGACCTAATGCCTCCTACAAGGCAAAGGGGCGTGCACTTTACAAGGTTTTCCGTCACATATGACCTTCTAACAAGGTCTAGGTATTTTACAAGGTATTTTACTTTCCATGGAACTTTGAGATGAGACTCAGGGGGATCGATAGAGCTTCGAACGCTGATTACAACTGTGAAAACCAAAATTGCCAAATGGCCTGAAGAGAGTTACGAGGGGTCAAAGTTTGCCTGTGACACCTCATTGGCGAGGCACTTTGCCATCAGACGGTTTGTCGAAATGGCCATTTGCAATGAGACACATATCACTGTACGCGGTTATAAATGCTGATCTCAAATCTGTATTCAGAATCTGTCAAACAATTACCTGAATGAAGTTATGTTTTTCTGAAAAAAAGAATAATACCATTTCATGGTATGTTTGGGAGCCCATAGCGCGCGAGCCATACGTTTTCACGCAAAACCAGTGTGATTTTCGTGGGATCAAATTACCCTACGGGACAAGTTTTCGGCCAATTCGAGAATTCGACCAAATCTCGGAAAAATTGATGGGCTATTGGCTGGCAACCCATTTAACAAAGGAGAAGTCGTTGACCCTTGCCCAGCAAATGCTCTCATTTGGCGCTTGTTACGTGCGTTTAGTGTGATGGGCAAGTGTGATAGGTATGTTTAGGTTATCTTGTTCAGCTTGCAGGATTTTTTGTGGAAGGAAATTCAAAAAACTCCTACTTAACCCCTGGCCACCCCAAATTTTCCGAAGTTTGGCCAAAAACTGGATCCGGCTGGAAATTTGCACAGAGGGGTAATTCGACCCCCTGCGCGCGAAATCATACAAGGAAACGTTTAGAAGTGAAAGAAAAGCACTTACTGACAATGAAACACAAAGTGCAAAAGAAGCTGCACCGGGGGGGGAAGCAAACCCACGACTTCACGCCTCCAGAACCGGCGCACTACCACTGAGCCACGAAGGCCACTGCTGGCTCTGCGCTAGTCATGCTGATGACGAAGCGCTTCGCCGTTGAGATGTCACAGGCAAGTCACAGGCAAACTTTGACCCCTCGTAACTCTCTTCAGGATGCCATTTGGCAATTTTGGTTTTCACAGTTATAATCAGCGTTCGAAGCTCCATCGATCCCCCCCCCCCCGGTCTCATTTCAAAGTTCCATGGGAAGTATTAGGTTGATTCATAATAAATCGGACAAATGGTAGTGATGATTTCTAGAGATCATAACTCAGTAACGAATTAACGAAAATGGACGCGCGAGGTACCGTTGGAATGAGTATGAAAAGCTCTTCAAAGTTCCGCAAAATAATCACTCCAAAGTAAATTCATTCCGCCACAATGCCGCACGATTTCAAGCGGTCCAGAGACCACATCCGCAACGTCATACTATTTATATCGCTATCTGGCCAGGAACCCGCGGATATCGGCAGACGTCTGATAGAAGTTCACAAGGAGCATGCCCCCGGCAGAAGTACACTGTAGTTGTAGCATTCGAAGTTTGCGTCAGGCGACTATTCCATCGAAGACGAAAACCGCGGTTGGTGGAGCGTACACGGCGTAGAGTACTGCTCGATGAAGGTACCACAGTATCCGCCGACGTCTACGTTCGTCAATTACGAGAATTGAAGGCCAATGTCCAAAGTTCGCTACGGCGGCGGTCACATGTCTACTTCCAGCACGACAACGTGTCTACTTCCACAGACCGCACTTCGCAAGATCGACCAAGGCCGAGCTGCTGTCGTACAGTTGGACCGTACTTCTATACCCACCGTACTCCCTAGACCTGGCCCCTTCAGATTTCCACCTTTTCTCCCACAGCCAACGCCACCTGGACGGCCAAGACTTCAAAACTCGCGACGAGGTCAAGGCGGCACTCGGCAACTTCTTCGAGCTCCAGCTTCCGGCCTTCTGGAGCAAGGG
This sequence comes from Trichostrongylus colubriformis, assembly GCA_963978905.1. Classification (NCBI taxonomy): domain Eukaryota; kingdom Metazoa; phylum Nematoda; class Chromadorea; order Rhabditida; family Trichostrongylidae; genus Trichostrongylus; species Trichostrongylus colubriformis. Next base: position 32,932,739 of record OZ022258.1, read on the forward strand.
CATCCATGATCTGCCTATACCGTGGCAGAAGGTCATCGATAAAGATGGAGTATATTTCAAGTGAATCCCTGTTGTCGTAAAAAAGTTGTACGACAATGATTAAAATTGGTCAGTTTGTCCTATTTATTATGAATCAACCTAATAAAATACCTTCCCTAGTAAGACCCCCAATTTTCATTCGCGTGAATCACTTTGAGGTTCCTTCATTGGCCACATTACCCCTACCACTGTCTTTAACTGCTGTATGTGATCAAGGAATGCTTTTAGTAAATATTTCATAATAACAAAATTCGGTGCGATATCTTTGCTTTGACACAATGACGAATATGGAAAGGGAAGTCATCTGCCGTGACGGAATAGTCGAACAGCTTGAGATCCGCACGGTTTGTGGGGGTCTTGATGGGAGGCGATACGATGGCTCCAAAGTTCCACACAACTAACGATATCCGAGTCAGGATTAATCAGCAGAAGTGACCATGTCGTTAGGAGGCACGTTCATCCCTAGATGATATCTCTTTTGGAGCTGGAGGAGCTCCAGCGAACGTGGTCTCAGACAGTCTCCACGACTTCACCACCTCGCAACGATGACCACCAGTTAAGCCGGATATCAACACTCGACCATCTGGGGCATCTTGGAAGGCAAATTCTGCGGTACTCCTCTTAAGTTCAACGGTCCTTCGAAATTCCACTCTGACGAAAATATAGGACGATTTGCATGACGATCTTCTGCGGCCGCCGACACATGCTTTCTTTTGTCGTCTTCATCAGTGTAAACGGAGGAGCGACTGCTTCTTTTAGAGATACGTTATAAGCGCTATACTTTGAGCGAAATTTGTATTGCTATCCTATTTCTTGTTGGTGGAATGGCTTATAACTCCATCGCCGGGTTCAAAATGATTCTCGTCCTTTTTAATATCACTTTGTTAACTTTATTGGCATTATTATGTCTTCCTCTAAGGTATTAGTAAACGATAAAACGGTTAGTGAGAAATAGCTCACAGTACTGTCGATGGAATTATAAATACTGCCTATGTGTATCCTTATGCGTATTGGTTATATCATCAAATAATTTCTTCCTCTTCCAAGAAGGAAACGAAAAAGTTGCGGTCCGAACAGCTGCTTTCACTAATACGGCGATTGAACGAATCATCGTGGAGATCACATACAGTGCTGTTACCAATCAAGATATTTTTCGACCAAAAGGTACTTTCTTTAAATAATCGAGAAGTTATAGGTTAGAAAAAGGACTCCAAATTCTGTCTGTGAGCTCAATAATTCCAATCTGTGTTTTTGACATTTACCATGTTGAGCGCTAGCTTTTTTAGGATTCTGAAATCTGTCGGCAACTCCTGCGACCCTTCTTTGAAGTGCTCCAACCCAATACTATATGGATAGGCAACGTGAAGGTCCTGCAAGATTTCAGATATGACAGTATGTACCTAGAGGTGGACAATAGCGATAGTAACATGACTGTGCATTCTGTCGTGTCAAGCACATGTACTTTTCAGAGACCTTAATCACAAATTCGCTGATTGACAGTCCGATTATTGAGAACGATGTTACTTTCTATGTTGCCCACCTCAAGGTACTCTGAGTTCGCTTGATCTCATCGTGGTGCTAAATACAGTGCCTTTTTTAGCCCCTTCCCGAAAGCACCAAGAAGAATCCCTACACTTCTTGCGAGTATGCACTTACAGTTGAGGACTTGCAAGCGGAGGTGGGAGAAATAATGTTGTTTCTAACGAGTTCGTATTGTGCCTTGCCTTTGAACTCCTTCGAAATTACTTCTTATTCGATGCTAATCTTGTAACTTTCTTTTCTGCTGCAGCGTGCCAAAAATGACTAGCTAGCAAAAAGTTGCAATATTTCGTACAACTTTGAATGGAGACCTAGTCATGTTGATAGTTTCGAATGCTGATTGCAAACATGAAAGCCAAGATTGCTATGCGCAGTTGCGAAACAAGGTTTGTTCCACGGGAGCGTTTCTTCCAAAGTCATTGTTGACATCTTCACGAATTGCTTTCGAGCTGCCAGAGATTGTGTGCGTGGTAGTGGCAAAGGCAAATGTATGATTCTCGACACGGGAACTTGCCCATAAATGTGAAAATAAGTAGCTTGTAATTATAAATGATTGCACATGCATACGTATTAGGTTGTCGAAAAAGTTTTTCGTTTTTTAAATACGCGCTTTTCCCTCCAAACTGCTTTCCAGCGATTTCTTATGGACATACACATGAAGTACAAGTTCACGCGCATCTATAGGTATCATTGTCTTCCATCTCCCGGATAACCTTTTTCGGCAGAATAAATATATCAAAGAAGTACTTTCGGGACATTCTACCACATGATTTCAAATATGGCCTCCAGCAACCGAATCCAGTCGTCGTAAAAACGCTGCATTCGAAGAGGGTTCAATGTCCGCACTTGTGGCACAAATTCTTTCGAGAAGGCAACTACAACGTCGAAGATTCTGACCGGTCCGGACCCCCATCGGAGGTCAACAACGAACGATTACGGGTGCTGGCTTGGAACACTATACTAACAGCAGACCTATACTGTCAGCAGCCGTATATTCCGTTCGCGAAAATCACAGAGGAACGTCCGAACCATGACACGATTCTCTTCCTACACGATAGTGCTCGCCCACGTATAGCAAAAGCGACTCGCCAAAAATTTTCAAAGAAAAACCTTCGATAATGAAGATGACAGGGAACGGTGTTGTGCAACTTCTTCAAATCAAAGCCAGAACAGTTCCATGCGGATGGCATAGCAAGTTTGCCTGAAAGGTGGCGAAGAGTGATAGAACAAGATAGTGATTACCCTGTTTCATAGTATGCTCTATGTTTTGTAATAGAGTGTAAAAATGAATTGCTCCCAAAAACGAAAAAACTTTTTCGACAACCTAATACATATAATACCACTTGGCTGGCGCTTACTACTGCGTCACTTCTCTCAAGCGCAGTCTCTTTCGGATACATTTTCAAAATTTGATCTAAATGTGTAGGAAGCAATGCGAGACTTCCAGAATTTTATTCCAAAAGTCTAAAAAATTCTTCCACACAGTTGGCTGCAAAAGTTGGAAGGGTTTTGAGCTTCATAGGCAAGCTTTAGGCACGTAACGCCTTCATCAAGCCTGAAATGATACTAATGAAATCTACTGGAAGGCTCTGGGGACCGTTGAGATGTAATTGTACTTTACCGACTTGCTGCTGCAACGGGATCATTGTTCTTACCGCCTGTGAGTGTCCCTGGTAGTGGAGCACAGTTGGTTGGCCCACCCCGATCTGATCCTTTACCCATTCGCGACCGCGGTCTCAGTGAACTGGTCTCCGCGTGCTTCACTCATGTTCAAGATAGCTTGGACGTTGCTCATTTCCACCGATTTTTTCCTTGGCCCATCATTCTCCACCAATGGCTCATTCTGGAACCTAACCAACGGTTTTCAGTCCCAGGACGGAACATTTCAGCGCACGCTCGCTAGCCGTGGGCGATGCTTATCGTTAGCTCGATTCGCCTGTGCACCATACTTCTTTTCCCATACTCTAGCTCAAACTTGTTCCCATCACCAAAGGAGGTTCCACATTTACTGCCAAATTTTGTGACAGATGATGGGACAGAAGTACATTCAAACAGGCGAAGCGATTGCATAACAGCAGGATAGAGAAAGGTGCCAGGAGGATCATCGTGCTGTTCAAAACATAATCACTGGAGACTGAACTGAAGTGTAAAGCTAAGCATGATCTCGTTTTAGAAAGTAACCGTTTCCTGTGGAGACAGTTATGGAGTGGCAGAAGAGAAAAAATCTTCCGACAATAGTTCTCTGCTTGTCAAGGAGAAATCAGTTGTACGTTTGAAGTTGTTGGCATTAATATTATATGCGAGATGTACGTCATGCATTCTTACTTCTTCTTGTTGTTCTTGCGGCTTACTGGTTTGACCAATTTGCACGCCTTTTTCCGTGAATAAAGAATAGACGATTAGGTGCAGACGGAAAAGTCAGTTCAAAGTGAAACGACGACGGAAAAGTCAGCTCAAAGTGGAACAACGACGGAAAAGTCAGCTCAGAGTGGAACAACGACGGAAAACCTCATGGCTAACAAAAATTCCGATGTGTTCGATCCTTTCGCTGGAAGTGGGAGGAAGGTGACTGTAGCAGAACAACCAGCAATCACGCTTCCTTGGCAGGTGAAGCTTTTCAGCGCCTCTTTCGCGATTCTGGGAGGGGCACCTCGCGATAATCGGCTGAGTTGACTCGTTAGCTATGCGTGGTGGGCAAAGAAGAGGAGTTCCACCTCCTTTGCTCTGCCATGATGCGCTATCACGGCGCTACAACCGCTCGAACCCAAGCTGCCCACATCCACCTAACTATGTGAGCATAGTCATTCTACTCGATGTAGCGCTGTGAAGGTCCACCGCAAAAGGTACAATAACGATAATTACCCTAGGATGTACTGCCGAAAACGACTCACCCAATTATCACGAGATGTCTTGAAGATTTTCTTGAGAATCTTACTTTTTTTCCGGTGAAAATGATCGTGTCAGTACCTATTATACTCAGGTAGAGCCACCGGACAGCGGTGATACAGGCGACCACCGTGAAGATGACGAAGAAGACGAATATCTCGATTAGCCTAGCCGAACTCTGCCGTGGCGAGGCCACGCGTTCTTTTATGAACGCCTATGAAATTCTTGTGTAAGTGGACAAATCGATCCAGATATTTGCGGTATTTAGTAGTTTATAGTTTTGAACATTCGAAGTTTGGTAACCGTGCTATGGGAAACCCTAATATACAGTCAGAGGGTGGGAAATGTAGGGAGGTGGTTGGCATGGACGTCAAAAAGCTCTGCCAAAAAAAGTAAAGCACTGTCGATGTGAAGCCTTTTTTCCTGCAAAAAAGTAGGAGCAGTTTTGAAGGTACATTTTCTGGGGCGTAGGCTGCCTTCACGTATCTGCAGTGTCCGACTTAACAGAGTTAATACGAATATGAAACGTGGACGTAGTGGTCTGCAGCAAATCTAGGAAGTAACACAGTAATTGTTGTTTTCTTTCAGCGCTAGTGATTGTTGAACAAATCTCACACATTCTGGATCTCTTGTTTTTTTTTTGGTGAATGTTGTCTGTTACTAAACAATTGTTACCGTGTTTTTGACCACCGAAATCACTTTGAACATGTGTATTTATGGTTTTGTACTTCCGTAGCAAATACTTATCATTTTTATGTTGTTGTAATCACTATTTCTTTGTATGATGAAATGTAACCGCTTCGTTGTTCATGATATATAGATTCTTATATCCTATTCTTGATCCCTTTCATAACCCCTTCCTAACTGCGAAACTGAAGAAACTGTAAAAAAAAAGTGAGGAAATGAACTTTGCACTGATGTATTTTTCAGCCACATTTTCATATCCGCACTCAAGCTTCAAATTTACTCCTCGATTTTGGTATGGTGAAAATGCGCCTTTCTAGAGATTCCAGGAGTTCTTAATACACTTTAATTGGTACACTTGTTTGCATAAGTTCCAGCGTTCATATGTGCGTGTTGAAACAAGCAGAAGTATAGTATACCACATGTCATGTTGAAGGTACAGTTCGCGGTGACGTTTGTGTATTATCGCCCTGATAAAGATTCTGAAAGTGCTGAGGGACTGGGAAACTCATAAGCGTAGAGGAAGAACCCTGAGAAAACCTTTGTGAAACCTCAAGGATAGGGTCTTCGTAACCATTCTCCCTTGGTGAACAGCTTAAGGGTGGGCATTCAGGTGCGTTTTTTACGTGATGTTGTCGCCCAATAAGGTCGTATGTATAGGGTCCGCCAATAAGCGCGCTCGATCTTCAAATGAAATAAAGCAAGTTGTGTGAGAGGTATTAGGTTGGACGGGAAGTTCTGGGACACTTTTTGTTTTTTCCTGTAGAAACCTGTAAAGCTTCGGGAGCATTTGGTAGTGGGGGGTATATGAAGCGTCTGAAAAGGGCTTCTGAATAGCACATTCATATTCTCTACGGCTTCAACTAGCAGTGAATTTACGGCAATTTCGCGAAAGGTGCGAAATTCACGAACACCGCCTCGGTTCCTCAGCATGCGAGGCCACTAACAAAATTAACCAGTCGATGGACCCAGGTACTGTCTCTCATATGGCGGCAGCCCGATGGCTCGATCGGCTCAAATTGGAACAGGAAAATATTCAAAAAATTGCATTGAGAAAAAAACTTTTTTTTTTGAAAATTTTCAAAAAAATAGGAAACTGTTACCATCCAACACGACAGCCACTGCCGATCTCTACTGCAGGCAATTGGACACCGGAGCGCCAAAACTTACCGGAAAAATGGACCAAGACCTCTTCCTCCACGATAACGCTCACCCACATGTGGCAAAGTTGGCGTGTCAAAGGATCCAGGACCTTGGTTGGACGAAGCTCTCCCACCCACCGTAATCTTCGGACATGGCCCCAACTGACTACCACCTATTCCGGTCGTTGAGCCACTTCCTTGACGGGCGACAGTTCAAAGATGACGACGATCTCAAGAGCGGGCTCCAGAACTTCTTTGACCAGAAGTCTCCCGAATTCTACCGGAAGGGTATCTACGATCTTCCTGAGCGTTGGCAGTACATTGTAGATCACGATGGTGCATACTTTGGTGACTGAAGTTACATGTGAGTAAAATTAAAATAAATTGAATTTTTCTCACAAGGTGTCCCAGAACTTCCCGTCCAACCTAATATAAATGAAATTTATTTTTTGTTCGAAAGAGTATTCGAATGCATTATGTATGGAAAATATCATCGTTCAAATGGCCACCTCGGCTTCGCTTGGTGTTATTTTTTTTATTAGGCAGCCAAAAAAGTTCGTGCGGGCGGTTTTTCCTAATTGATATTTCTATGCAATGTATCGCTGAACTTCGTTGAAACTTTGCCCAGGGTGATTATTTGGGGTGCTGATCACGAATATGACATCCGTTTTTGGCGTTTGCACCAATTTGGTGCAATTGCACCATGTCGGTGCAACAACTCGTTCTCACCAAAATCACTAAAACTTTGCCCAGGGTGGTTATTTGGCAAAACGGATGTCATATTCGTGATCAGCATCCTGAATAGCTCCTAGATGACAATTTCAAACAAAGTTGGTGAAGAACAGTTGTTGCACCAATTTGGTGCAATTGCACCAAATTGGCGCAAACCCCGAAAACAGGTGTCATATTCGCGATCAGCACCCCAAATAACCCCCCTGAGCAAAGTTTCAGCGAAGCTCAGCGATACATTGCGTAGAAATATCAATTAGAAAAAACCGCACGAGCTTTTTTGGTTGCCTAATAAAAAAAATAACACCAAGCGAAGCCGAGGTGACCATTTGAACGATGATATTTTCCATACATAATGCATTCGAATACTCTTTCGAACAAAAAATAAATTTCATTTATACCTCTCACACAACTTGCTTTATTTCATTTTGAAGATCGAGCGCGCTTGTTGGCGGACCCTATATAAGGAATTCGGCACTATTCAACTATCCCCACCGCAGATACCGCGAGTTGGTCAAAAAAATAATTTTCGCTGGAACTCTGCCTAGGGGGTTTATTTGCCCCTGCCGACACCCCTTTCACCTTGCCCATAACTCAGCAACCGTGTAGTAACTTTCGCATCGCGAGCTGCGGCGATAAACAGCAGTTATCAATAATCAAAAAAAATTTTTGACCAACTCGCGGTATCGGGGAGGGGATAGTTGAATAGTGCCGGAATCCCTCCTATTCTATCTTATATCGACCTTTCTATCACTAGTTGTCAATACAGTTTCGCTAACTGAATGGAATATTGGTAATCCTGACACGGTAGGCACCACTTGATTTATGGGTTGGATGCGCGTTTATTATTCACTGTCGCGCCGTAGTAACGACAGGCACTTGGCGACTGAGGAAGGGGCTATCTGCTCTCAGACCTATGTACTTGCTTCCATCTGCTCATAGCAGACATGATAGGCAAGCTTGACCCACGTCATGCGTGCTTTGCGAGCCAAAAAATTAGCTATACCGGCTCGTGCTCAAAAGACCACCAGTTTGGATCCTTGATAGGCAAGGTTTTTTTGCATTCCATGATATACTTTTGTCTATAATCGAGCGTATTTGTAACACAGTTACAACGGGTTCAAGGTGAGCAACTCGAAGTACATACGAGGAAAGCATGACGCATGTCCGCCTCGAGATCTAAGTGGTTAGCTCTTCGGGCTCAGGCGAAATATGCTTCACAAGCTGCTATTCGAGTAACCCATGAGTATAGGATTCGATATGGTTCATTGTGCTCTCACTCCACGTATGAGAGGTGGTGGCTTTGCTCCCCAAGAACGATGAGGCTCTTGCATTTTGTGTTTGGACTCTCGTGACTTTATCATTCTTGTCTTTGCCGTCTTTTGTATTAGCATCTGGCATAAGTGTATGCATTTTTCTATTCGAGACGGAATACCCCGTAATTTTTCTACTATCAACATTGAAAAGGAGAGAAAACCTACTGTAAACTGTCAATGTCAAACCCCCACGCATCAACATCCTACAAACCTCTGATGTGATATGTTGTTGTTCCTTGCGTAACATTGCTTCTGACTACCGCGATTCAGCGCATCCGGCAATCCACCTGGTCATGTTCTAATGTCGGTTGCGCGTGAACCGGGTGTGATTTCACGTAATAAATGTGATATTCATGTTTAAGAGATCAATTTGCCCTGTAGTCGATTTTTTGACCATTCCGATATTTCGATCCTGCATTTGGAAATGGGTTGGCCATGGATACAGCACCTCTATTCCAACTGATGAAACGAATGTCGTGACAATGTAGGAAAAACCACCCAAGCAAACGTAGCAAAGGCCATTCCCGCAGCAACTGCACATAAGGCGCCCAAGGAGACGCAGTCATTGTTTTCTTGACAGAGGCTTGTCTTCTTCTTGGTCAATGCATTGCCACCTATGCTAATATAAGAAAGGTCAAAGCTCGAAATTAATGCATTCATTGGAACCAGAACGCAAAATGCCAAAAACCTCGGCTTCCAACGAGAAGAAGCCCACTTCCTGTCATACGCGGAGAGGAAGCACTACCACGGAGCCATTTGGCTGCAAAAGGGCAGGAATGAGCACTTCTCACGAGACATTGCCAAGCCGATGAGTAATCGTACACAACTTTGTCTCCTCATAAGCCACTTCAGAATGCTAATTTGCTTTTTAAAATTTATCTTGTAATCAGCATTCTATACTCTACATATCTACCTAGGTCTCCTTTCAAATTTCAATGGAAAGTAAAACCCTTCCTTGTCAGATGGACGAGGAGACGTTTAAAATCAGGTCATAGCGTGGAGATGAGTGTGCCACCTTATAACCATTTTCTAATCACTTCAAGTATCTCGAAGACTACATGTGTAAGCGTAATCTCTGTGCTTTCTAATCCTACAGAAGAGGACAGTCAATTAATATCTTTATGGCAGGTGCATTATGTCCGGAAAAGAAATTTCGTTATTGAAGAGCTATATTTCACTGGTCTTCACCTTCTATGCAAGTTCTTTCAGTATATAACTTCTGCAATTGAAACAAAATTTGCCATTGTACTGTACATTTTGGAAGTTTAAGAATTTTTTGTTGAATATGCTGGCGTCACTGGTAGTTTTTGAGCTTATGTCATCGCATCGGCATCTAAAAACAAGCCCAAGCCTCGTATGGCTTGACATGGCTTATGTTCAAACCATTCTCAGTATTTCGATAAAAACGCCCATTCACTTATCACAGTAATTCAATGAGCATTTATTGAATTGATAAATTACTTTGTTCGCAATGTTTTTAGATAGGTGCTTCGTGCACGATTTTCTCGGTAATTGGACGTCGTGGAAAACTTCTTATCCCAGAAGCAGGTCACAAACCTGTGATTTAGCAATCCCACCTTTGTACAAGCTTTGTTAGACGTGAGATTTTGTATTGTAGCCTTACCACATTCTTTCCTTCGATCAGAGTTCAGATATGTCTCCTTTCACACGTGTTCAACAGCAATGGCTCTCATGGGGTATGGGCCGCACTAGCACCGACACGAATTGTTGTACAACGGTACATGTATGCTTCGCAAATACCCTCGTCGTCTGGTTCTGGCTTGCAATCATCTCGACCACTCAGTCTCCATCGTGTGTTCGTCCCGAGCAGCTACTTTGTACCCTTTGGCATCGACGCCCCTCCTCCCGCCATGTGCAAAACGACTGGACCATTTGTTCGACCTGATAACGTATGTGAAATCTGCCCAGAACGAGCGAGGCAAGCGCAAGTAAGATATCTATGTGACATTCTTGTCATGGCAGGGTGCTCTGCAGTGATTTCGGTGCGAAAGTGTAATCGGATAGGACGTTCGACACGTCGCCACATCTCGTTCTCCCACAGTCAGCTCCGGAATCTGATTCTGTATTCATTCTTATACATATTATTGGGTCATTCCATAAGTAATGTCGTTTTTTTTCAGCGTAAATTTTTCCTATGAAATTACAAGTTTTCGCAGCATGTCATATATCATTCGAAAGAGGTTTTCCTGCTCTACAAAATGACATGTTTAGTTTTCGAGTTTGTCAGAATGGGGCCGACATTTAGGCTGGCGAGGAGGTAGGTCCAGCCGACAAAAATTGACCAAACCGGCAATCAATTGAAACACTATATTTCAATTTAGGAAAATCAACCAGTCATGTGTCGCGTACTTAGCCCTGACCTCTTCTACAATTTCCAATATTTAATTGATCAAGAAGTCGTGTCGCTATTTTTCTAAAATCTTTTTTTCGAAAGCACCCACATTTATTCAAAATGAAATTTTTTCTTTCAAAATTTTTTGATTAAAGTTGTTTTATGTACCACTTCGAAGGACTTTTTCTGCTCTATCGAAAACATCTTTCTAGTTTGTTTTGGCTACGATTCAGATTGAGTTTTAATACCATGTAGTATGGGTCCAGTTGACATTTTTCACAATTTATTTTTTCCATGAGAAAGTTAAGGAATCCGGTCAGTGGTATTTCCCTGTTCCTAGGCACCACCTGTTCTTAACATTCCACCACTCTTCCAACTGACTGGTTGAGAAAATTTTCTTGCCTTTGTTCGAAGAAATTGTCTAAAATCACCGAGCTGTGGCGGAAAAACGAAATGTGGAAAAAGAGCGACGTGACTTTTTAAGCAACCGACTGGTGGAACTTACAGGAGAGGTCGGGGCGATTGGTTAGATTTCCTCAGGTAAAATATTGTGTTTCAATTGATTGCCGGTTTGGCCAATTTTTGTTTGCTGGACCTACCTCTTCGCCGGCCTAAATTTCTGCGCCATTCTAACATACTCGAAAACTAAGTAGGCCTTTTTGTAGAGCGGGGAATTCTCTTCCGAATGATATATAATATGCTGCAAAAACTTGTGATTTATGGCAAAAATTTTTGCTTGAAAAAAAACGACACTACTTATGGAATGACCCAATACAAAAACAAGGGATATTCCCTCCATAGTGATGCACTGTGGGTGTGTCACTCGATTTTCGATTCAGGTATTTTCTAGGGATCATGAAAAATCAGTGGAGATCAGCAGTGTGCGATGTTAGGGGAGACATACCTGAACCACGCGTAGACATAGGAGAGCGTTGGCCGCGTGCGTTACCGAAAAATTCATAACTCTGCCTCCTAATAGCGTACACCCACACTGAAACTGGAGCGATGACAAGGTGAGACAGAGACTCGCAGTCAATTACTACAACTGGATGCGTTATCACATTCTGTGTGCTTTTGAGCGGTTCAGGTTTACCGCATTTCGGTTTTCGTTTTTTTACTGGGTTCAGTAACTTGCTACCCCTTCTATCCCACGACGACGCAAAAAAACTGCCTCTGCACTCCGGTTTTTCATCATACAGCTTGTGCTCACTCTGATGCATGACTAACGTACCATGCTTTGTCTGTAAGTGCACGTCGCTCAATGAGGAGTTATTAACTGCGAGTCTCTGTCTCACCTTGTCATCGCTCCAGTTTCAGTGTGGGTGTACGCTATTAGGAGGCAGAGCTGTGAATTTTTCGGTAATAGCACGCGGCTAACGCTCTCCTGTGTTTACGCGTGGTACAGGTATGTCTCCCCTCACATCGCACACTGTTGATCTCCACTGATTTTTCATGATCCCTAGAAAATTCCAGAATCGAAAATCGAGTGACACACCCACATTGCACCACTATGGAGTGAATATCCCAAATGAGATGCGAATCTGTGCATTTCTCTACAATATGGAATAGTAGTGGACTTGCATGCCAATTATCGTGGAAAAGTTGTGCTACCGTCTTCAAAGCCTGGTGCTACTCCATTGATAGAGGAGACGCTTTCATGGTTTAGATCGGCGCTCTTCTCACATTTGATTCTTTGACTGTGATGCGACCAAAGCCATTTCTCCTTGCCCTCCGGTCGTTGATCAGTCCAAATTATGCCACTTCGAGAAAATTACCACCCCACGAGTAAGCACGGCGTTAGAAGTGATGATTCTACTATGACATACAATTTATATCGTTTTGAACCACCGGTCTCTGGGCAGAGGGCGGATTAGCCACATCAGGGTCACTCGCGCAGAAAGTAAACTCCATCGTCTTCGGAAATGAAGCTATTGATTTGGAGTAAGGCCGGTACCGCACAAGCAGAGAACTGCACTTCAGAATGGCTTGTGTGGAGTTTCGCGGGTCTGTAAGGAAACCAACGCATGATAGTTTGAGGAAAGACAGCTTACAATTATTCATATTTCTCATCATTTGAAAATACTTACTGCGAGTTCATTCACGTTGAGGTCGTTCTGAAATCAACTACCACATAGAATCTAAATTCAAATACCATTACGCCCTTAGCATTTCCTAATTTGATTCAATACAATTCCTTTTACTTGGAAGTATTTCTCAGGACTATCACCCTGTGTGCTACGCAACCAGACTATATACCGAGGGTGCCGAAAACGTAATTTTGCTCACGGCCCACATCCGCGTATCATACAAAACATAGGGAAAGAAAGAGAGGAAAGTATTGGAGCGAAATACTCCCGAAATGTTCCTCTGAAAGCAGGTACAAGCTGTGGCTCACTACACTCACCTTCATGAAATCATGGAGCCTTCAGTCGGCGCTCGGGCTTCAGGGCGGGGTGTCAAGGTCCGCTTGGACAACGCTGCCATGACTCAAAATATCATTTTTGATGCCTCAAACCTGCCCGCGGAGGTGTAGTGGATGATGGCACGTTTTGGCCTTTGGAAACGAAGGGCGTTGGGAACCCGGAGAAAACGGTATATTTAAGAACACCACCCAATATGGGTCCCCTCAGGCACCCAGAGTGAACGGATCTTAGCAAGGTTGTGAACGAGAGTAACGAAATCTCGGATTTTGCTGTTTTGAAGTGACACATCATGTTCACTCGGAATAATCTCCCGATCCTGTTCGTACAGGAGGCTGTTACGGAGTATAGTGATAGAGTGAGGTCCGCTCTTGACTTCAGTCATGAAAATACCTCGTAAGAATTTGCTGAAGCTCGACTAATATGGGGTTGTAAGTGGAGGAGACAAAATTACTTTTTTTGGCATCCCCTGAATGCAAGCCCTGGAACAGCTGAAGGTAGTGAGAAGTGGAAACCTAATCCCATCAGGCCTCAAAAAATTCAAAAGACCGGCGTGGAAATACTTCATTTGCTTCTATACCTTTAACCTCGAGCGTAATTGACCTTTAACCTTAAGCGTAATTGAGAGTATAGTTGCCCGTCATTGTTCTAAATGACGAAAACATTCCCCATTTTTTCTCAGTGTCATTCTAGAAAGCGAGTGAGTGCGAGTTGAAAAAATGTCTACTGCCCCTTCATGATTATCGAATCTCTTTAAAAGCTTCCCGCGAGATTCTGCTTTCGAAGTTTTCAAATTTGTCGCACGACATTGCATGGACAGGAATCGATTTTCCCCCAGCTCATTTCTACTGAATTCTTCTGACTTTGCCGTAGATTTTTTGAGTGGGAGGCAACCATGCTAAGAACTTGATGTGCTGGGGCGTTGTTCTACAGTTGGTCAACGTCAGCATCTACACGACGTTTTCCTCAAACTGCTTTAAAGGTCTCAAGAGCAAGTTGTACATGGAGTGTACCTGTGATCACAGAGCTTTTGAGTGCCAACTCGTAGTAGAGAGATGACTCATAACCTTTGCCATGCTTTTGATACTTTTAATTTTTGATAACTGCTGTTTATCGCCGCAGCTCGCGATGCGAAAGTTACCGGCTCAACACGCTATAAGTGTGAGTGCTGATAAGCTATGGTAAATATACCATTCAGAAAGCTGAGCTAGGGTAAAGGTGATGTCGGTAGTGTAATGGATTAGCACATATCCCCGGAAAGGATGAAGTGCGGGTTCGAGTCCCGTCCGCCACCGAAGCTTTTGCCCATAACTTAGTAACTTTGCCATGCTGTTCGTTAACTCACTTGAAACCAAGTGTAGGCGAATAGTGCACAGCTTTACGATTTCACGTCACACACGCACTACGGATGTTAGTTGCCATCTTTGCCGCATTCGTCTCTCGCTTACATGCATGGTGTGAGTATAATGATCGGAGGACACCAATAAAAAATCGTTAGACGGCTTCACTGCAGCGGCATTCAGAACTGCGTGGGGGCATGTACATGAAAGTACCTGAGAGAAACGTCAGCAAGGGGTGATTGTGACGGTTCGTCAAATTTCGCCACAATTTTGTCACCATTGAACACACAGGAACGTATGCAGGCAGATAGATTGAGGAAGAGACAAACATGCTCATTTTTGAAAGTGGCGCTTGAAATGTGAAGTTCGTGAAGTGAAGTCGACTCTCTAATGGAAATCTGGCTTCACGACAGTGTTAGCGACGGTTCCTTATCGGCAACCCACGCAGGTGGAATAGGTCATGATGGATGTTATTCGAAAGCCAAAAGCAGGAAAATACAGGTCACACAATGGCAGAAATAGCATCGAGGAAGGACGAGAAGACACGAATTTGGTGACAGTGCAAACCTGTATGAAAAAATTTACAATATTTGGAATGTTAATGTGGATCCCAAATCAGTGCTGGAGCATGGTAAGGACCGCCTTACATTCAGGAAGTCAAAGTGTAGTGGGAATATTTTCGCACTTTGATCGGAGGATCAGACCCAGGCGTGAATCTCAGAAGTTGACTCAACCGGCGTCGGAAACCGGCACGCCGCCACACCTCCACAAGACGTTATCACTCCTACCACTACATCAAATGCGCGATTCGGTCAAATGATGTCACCAATAATGATTGTTGTGTATTCCATGATATAGAAAACGTTCTTATGCGATCCCAATGGGGGGAACGAGGATCGAACTACCAGGGAGTAGAAGATGGGTACGTATGAGATGATTCTGAATCCTCTGTAACAAGTATGGCATCCACTCATCGTCTACTGATTGTGAACAATATACCTTGACAGCTTTATCCTCCTTTGTCTTCGTCGTAGATCTAGTTTCCTTTCCCTGAAATGGCCAGCTTACACACCCTTTTATCATTTTACTCCGTCAGGATGTTTCATAGACACAAGTGTTTTATTTTTTGTTCGTGCCGGAAGGTCGCGGTCACCAATGCCTTAATTTTCGGGAGCAAAAAAGCTCATGTCGGCCATACGTAGCTGTTACGATCCCAGGGACCACTTTTATTCATTTCAATTCCATTGGTACTATTGATTCTATTCATTGCTATTAATCTGTTTTTGCCTGCATTTTTTCTGTTTTTAGTATTAAAGAACAGGGTTGTAAGGAAGGTGCTAGACGTTTCTGCGACAAATGTGAGTACGGCAAGGGGAGGCAACGGTCTTCTTTCATTTGCAGTGCATTTGTAAGATGGAGCGGTTTCTTCCTAGTTTTCGAAGTGCAGAAAGGCAATGCATTGTTCAAATTTCCATTAGATCAAAATGCGTTAATTAAAACAGCAAAAAGCAATAGCGTCCGCATTTCTACAGGATAACTCAAGGTGCTGGCGCTCTCGATACGCACGTGGCTGACAACATGAGGAATCTCAGATTTGCCAAAAATCAAAAAATGGGTGCTGCGCCATATATCTTATGAAAATATCTTAATATAGACGGACTCAGGAATAACACTTCATTGGATTTCGACATCAAAACATCGGAATAGTGGAATATTTATATCCAGTCGTGTCAGGGAAATTCATGAGACCCCATCATATAAAATCATTCAAATTCGTGTGAAGTTTGGGCACATCGATACAGAGAAAAATCCCGCGGACTGTGGGACCAGAGGTCTCAGCTGAGAACTCTTCGAAGCTGGTGGACTACTTATAACATCCAGCATAATCAAAGTAAGAAGACTGGAAGAATTTTCCGTTTCGTGGAAAGAAAGAAAAGCGAAGAACTGCCTACGAATACGTATATACACATGGCACATTCTTCGCAAGATGTCAAGATCGCAGATATAATGAATCTTGGAGTACTAAAACAATTCCATCTACACTCATTGTCACCAACACCCACCTATCTCACCTTGTAATAAATGAAACCCATGGTACATATCACATGGGAACAGCTCACACCATTTCCAGCGTTCTACTTACCGCGAGAAAGCGGTCTGGGCGTTTTGGTGCGTGGGTTCAAATGCCACTCCGTGCAAAATTTTGTAGAATGTAGAGGTCCTGGTAGTGAACTGTGGAAACAACACAAACCCTGCTTTCGGAGTTGATTTGCATGAAAACCGATCTGCTGTGCACGGATGGCCGAGTGGTCTAAGGCGCCAGACTCAAGCAATACTTACCGCGAGAAAGCGGTCTGGGCGTTTTGGTGCGTGGGTTCAAATCCCGCTCCGTGCAAAATTTTGTAGAATAAAGAGGTCCTGGTAGGGAACTGTGGAAACAACACAAACCCTGCTTTCGGAGTTGGTTTGCATGAAAACCGTTCTGCTGTGCACGGATGACCGAGTATTCTAAGGCGCTAGACTCAAGCAATACTTACCGCGAGAAAGCGGTCTGGGCGTTTTGGTGCGTGGGTTCAAATCCCGCTCCGTGCAAAATTTTGTAGAATAAAGAGGTCCTGGTAGGGAACTGTGGAAACAACACAAACCCTGCTTTCGGAGTTGATTTGCATGAAAACCGATCTGCTGTGCACGGATGGCCGAGTGGTCTAAGGCGCCAGACTCAAGCAATACTTACCGCGAGAAAGCGGTCTGGGCGTTCTGGTACCCATATGGGTGCGTGGGTTCAAATCCCACTCCGTGCAAAGTTTTGTAGAATGTAGAGGTCCTGGTAGGGAACTGTGGAGACAACACGAATCCTGCTTCCGGTGTTGATTTGCATGAAAACCGTTCTGCTGTGCACGGATGACCGAGTATTCTAAGGGGCTAGACTCAAGCAATACTTACCGCGAGAAAGCGGTCTGGGCGTTTTGGTGCGTGGGTTCAAATCCCGCTCCGTGCAAAATTTTGTAGAATGTAGAGGTCCTGGTAGGGAACTGTGGAAACAACACAAACCCTGCTTTCGGAGTTGATTTGCATGAAAACCGATCTGCTGTGCACGGATGGCCGAGTGGTCTAAGGCGCCAGACTCAAGCAATACTTACCGCGAGAAAGCGGTCTGGGCGTTCTGGTACCCATATGGGTGCGTGGGTTCAAATCCCACTCCGTGCAAAATTTTGTAGAATGTAGAGGTCCTGGTAGGGAACTGTGGAAACAACACAAACCCTGCTTTCGGAGTTGGTTTGCATGAAAAGCGATATGCTGTGCACGGATGGCCGAGTGGTCTAAGGCGCCAGACTCAAGCAATACTTACCGCGAGAAAGCGGTCTGGGCGTTTTGGTGCGTGGGTTCAAATCCCGCTCCGTGCAAAATTTTGTAGAATGTAGAGGTCCTGGTAGGGAACTGTGGAAACAACACAAACCCTGCTTTCGGAGTTGATTTGCATGAAAACAGATCTGCTGTGCACGGATGGCCGAGTGGTCTAAGGCGCCAGACTCAAGCAATACTTACCGCGAGAAAGCGGTCTGGGCGTTCTGGTACCCATATGGGTGCGTGTGTTCAAATCCCACTCCGTGCAAAGTTTTGTAGAATGTAGAGGTCCTGGTAGGGAACTGTGGAGACAACACGAATCCTGCTTCCGGTGTTGATTTGCATGAAAACCGTTCTGCTGTGCACGGATGACCGAGTATTCTAAGGGGCTAGACTCAAGCAATACTTACCGCGAGAAAGCGGTCTGGGCGTTTTGGTGCGTGGGTTCAAATCCCGCTCCGTGCAAAATTTTGTAGAATGTAGAGGTCCTGGTAGGGAACTGTGGAAACAACACAAACCCTGCTTTCGGAGTTGATTTGCATGAAAACCGATCTGCTGTGCACGGATGGCCGAGTGGTCTAAGGCGCCAGACTCAAGCAATACTTACTGCGAGAAAGCGGTCTGGGCGTTCTGGTACCCATATGGGTGCGTGGGTTCAAATCCCACTCCGTGCAAAATTTTGTAGAATGTAGAGGTCCTGGTAGGGAACTGTGGAAACAACACAAACCCTGCTTTCGGAGTTGGTTTGCATGAAAAGCGATATGCTGTGCACGGATGGCCGAGTGGTCTAAGGCGCCAGACTCAAGCAATACTAACCGCGAGAAAGCGGTCTGGGCGTTCTGGTACCCATATGGGTGCGTGGGTTCAAATCCCACTCCGTGCAAAATTTTGTAAAATGTAGAGGTCCTGGTAGGGAACTGTGGAAACAACACAAACCCTGCTTTCGGAGTTGGTTTGCATGAAAACCTTTCTGCTGTGCACGGATGACCGAGTATTCTAAGGCGCTAGACTCAAGCAATACTTACCGCGAGGAAGCGATCTGGGCGTTCTGGTGCGTGGGTTCAAATCCCACTCCGTGCAAAATTTTGTAGAATGTAGAGGTCCTGGTAGGGAACTGTGGAAACAACACAAACCCTGCTTTCGGAGCAGGGTCAAGCGTCCAGATGAGGAAAATTTTCAAAAAATACGACCCCCCCCCAAAAGGGGGTCTCAATACCACTCCCCCCCCCCCTCTTTTACGTCTGTTATTGTTATTTTGGATGGTAATACCTAGGTTATATAAAGTCAAAAACCTGATCATACGAAATGGTCGTTTACTACTCAAGAAAACTAATTTTCGAAGCTAGAGGATTCTTGACACGCGCCTCAGCGAAATATACACAAAAGGAGAGTAATCGGCAAGGGTAGAGTAGTAAATAAAAATAGGATAGTAGGGTTGTAAATAAAAAATCGATCTGAAGCATGCATCATTGGCTTTTAATTTCGTTTCAGGTGACGTGCAACGCGGCGATCACGATGGAGCGCGGTATCCATACTAAATTCCAACATTTTGGAAATACTTCAAACTTTACCTAGAGCCCATCTTTCAAACAGCTGTAAACCGTTTTCCTAATAACTCCTTTGGACCTATCTATTGGCCACCTGCTTGCTCCAGTGGTTGCTTAGTTCTCGATATGGGTTTCCAGATGAGGATTTGATGAGGAAAATTTCAAAGTGTTTCACGGAAATGGCCATAATTTCCTTCAAACTTAACAATATAAGTTCGTTTTGGTGGAGCAGGGTCTGCTAGGATGTCGCTTTCGAATGACTACCTGAGCTGTGCCATGTCTCCACAACGGAGGAAGAAAAATTCAGGAAAGTCACCTCCGCTCCACCACAGCCTGGGTCCTTTTACCATCCCCTACTATATCATTTGTAAGATTCAGAGTTCCAGCTTTGCTGTGAGATATGATAAACAGGCATACAGACAGACAGACATATAGCGGATTATACATATACCAGTTGGCTGCGCGCGAGTCAGGGGATGTTGTGCAAAATGGGTTTGTTCGGCACGACCACAGTTGGTATGGTTGAGTAGAAATTTCCTTCCCTCTGCTTCCAGCTGAGCTATTTATTCGGATAAAAGCAGAGAAGATGGCGTGATAAAAAAGCATTTCAGTGTTATTATACTTCAGTCGCTTTGCATCAAACCCATTTTGTACGTCATCGACACGAATCGCGCGCAGTGGTGTGCGCGAACCAATTGGTTTCGATCATCATTGGGAATTTGGATAGTTTAGAGATCGATAGTTTTGTATACGACTGCATCGATTGGTCACAATTCGTTCACTTGCATGCATCTACTTCCTACACATTGATGGAAGATCCATATCCCTATTATCGATGTATATCGTTTTCGCAAACATACTTCACTATTTGGAATTTTACATACATAGTCTATGTAGTCTATTTTACATACATAGCTATTTATTCGGATAAAAGCAGAGAGGATGGCGTGATAAAAAAGCATTTCAGTGTTATTATACTTCAGTCGCTTTGCATCAAACCCATTTTGTACGTCATCGACACGAATCGCGCGCAGTGGTGTGCGCGAACCAATTGGTTTCGATCATCATTGGGAATTTGGATAGTTTAGAGATCGATAGTTTTGTATACGACTGCATCGATTGGTCACAATTCGTTCACTTGCATGCATCTACTTCCTACACATTGATGGAAGATCCATATCCCTATTATCGATGTATATCGTTTTCGCAAACATACTTCACTATTTGGAATTTTACATACATAGTCTATGTAGTCTATTTTACATACATAGCTATTTATTCGGATAAAAGCAGAGAGGATGGCGTGATAAAAAAGCATTTCAGTGTTATTATACTTCAGTCGCTTTGCATCAAACCCATTTTGTACGTCATCGACACGAATCGCGCGCAGTGGTGTGCGCGAACCAATTGGTTTCGGTCATCATTGGGAATTTGGATAGTTTAGAGATCGATAGTTTTGTATACGACTGCATCGATTGGTCACAACTCGTTCACTTGGATGCATCTACTTCCTACACATTGATGAAAGATCCATATCTCGATTATCGATGTATATCGTTTTCGTAAACATACTTCACTATTTGGAATTTTACATACATAGTCTAGCGGTGGATACACAGTGTTGCTGCCAGTACCGCATTAGAGAATGCTTCCAAGTGAACCGCTTGCTTTGCTATCACAAATATAGGTCGTATCATGATTATCAATAAAGAACGCAGGATCAAGAGAAATGCATCAGTTTTTTGGAACGCTAGGCAATTCAGTGGTCGATACATGGGCCAGTGGTATCAGGACATAAAATATGTTCACCCAATGGAACTGCGCATCAGACGCTTTTGCTAAAGCGATCGTATAGTAGTATCAGGCGATGTGAAGGACTTCATCCCACCCAATTCCTTACGGTTCTTATCAGCCACTGTAAGCCGTTATCAGTTTCACTGAGGCCTCTGTACCCAACAATACCATTGAGGTCTCCGTTTCCTACAATACCTGCGAATGTGAACATGCCACTGTTAGTCACAAAAGCGAATCGACGTTGGTGACATTTCTCATCTCACACTCCTTATCGAATTTTATCAACCATTAGCAATTTGGATCACCCACCATTGATGTCCCTGGCCCACCCTGCTAAACACACATGAGTATCAGCGCGCTTGGATCAACGCGAAAGGCGAAAGGAATTTGACGACATTTGCCTTCTCATGCTCCTTATCAAATCTTATCACCGATATCAAGCTTGATCACGCACCATCAATGTCCCCCTCCCACTCCCCAAAACACTTGTGAGTATCAGCGCTCTTCGATCAACGCGAAAGGCGAAACGAATTTGACGGCATTTGCCTTCTCATGCTCCTCATCAAATCTTATGGACAGTTATCAATGCAGTCACCCATCACTAATGTCCCTGTCCCAACACCCAAAACACCTATGAATATCGGCGCTCTGGGATCAACCCGAAAGGCAAAATGGATTAGACGACTCTAGCCTTTTTACTATCATTATCGAATCTTATCAACCATTATCAATGTGGATCACCCACCACTAATGTCCCTGGCCCACCCTGCTAAACACCTTTGAGTGTCAGTGCTCTTGGAGCAACGCGAAAGGCGAAAGGAATTTGACGACATTTGCCTTCTCATGCTCCTTATCAAATCTTATCACCGATATCAAGCTTGATCACGCACCATCAATGTCCCCCTCCCACTCCCCAAAACACTTGTGAGTATCAGCGCTCTTCGATCAACGCGAAAGGCGAAACGAATTTGACGGCATTTGCCTTCTCATGCTCCTCATCAAATCTTATGGACAGTTATCAATGCAGTCACCCATCACTAATGTCCCTGTCCCAACACCCAAAACACCTATGAATATCGGCGCTCTGGGATCAACCCGAAAGGCAAAATGGATTAGACGACTCTAGCCTTTTTACTATCATTATCGAATCTTATCAACCATTATCAATGTGGATCACCCACCACTAATGTCCCTGGCCCACCCTGCTAAACACCTTTGAGTGTCAGTGCTCTTGGAGCAACGCGAAAGGCAAGGCGGGTTTGCCGACAATCGTCTTCCGAGGCTACTTATCAGCCTTTATCGGTTGCTATCACCTCCATTAGTGTTCCCTTGCCACCCCCTACATCACTTGTAAAATTTATAGTCCCAGCTTTATTGCGACGCGAGATATGAATTTCGTGACAGACAGACGGACAAACGCACAACACGGACAGACATACTAAGCGAATTATATTAGGTTGTCGCATTGAAACTTTCACTTTATTAACGAAAAATTCAGTTCAGTTTATCTACAGTACAATCAGATCGGTTTATTCAAAGTACATTCAATTAGAATCAATAACTCTCTGCCAACGACGAGGTAGGTCTAATATGCCATTACGGTAAAAACCAGAAGACTTAGAAGCGAGAAATTCCGCAAGGTCGGATTCGAGGTCCTCTCGAGAATCGTATTGTTTCTCAGCTAGGAACGCATTAAGGGAGTGGAAAAGGTGGTAGTCTATTGGGGCTAGGTCGGGAGAGTACGGAGGGTGTACCACGGTAGTCCAGCCCAAACTCAGGATTTTTTGGCGAGTGACTATAGCTACATGGGGTCTGGCATTGTCATGCAAAAAAGTAAATCCGATCCTTCTGCGTCCTGAGTTTATCGCTCAGGCGATCCAGCTGCTCACAGTAATATTCCTTGATGACAGTAGTATTGTCTGGTAGCAGCTCCCAGTGAATCACTCCGCGCATATTCCACCAGACAGACAACATTATCTTCCGAGCCCCTTGTTCAGGTCGTGGTGTTGGCACTCCGTTCTCGCATTCTCTGAGCCATTGGCGCTTGCGGCTATGGTTGACGCTATGGTTGACGTACATCACCCATGACTGATTACCGGTAACCAAATTGAAGAGCCAGCTCGAGTTCCTATGTGCGGACACGTTTGCCATGCAGGCCTCGATGCGCTGCCGCTGTTGGGTTGCAGTCGGTTGATGGGGTGTCCAAGATCCGCATTTGTGCGACTTTCCCATTTGATGGAGATGTCTAGCTATTGTGAAGTGATGACACTGAAATGCCTCCGCCAAATCGCTGGTAGAAATTCTGGGGACCTCTCCTACAGCTTCCCGTTAGCGTTCCAGATCGATGGTGACACTGCGTCCGGGGTGTGGTGAGTCGTCAAGCTCGTAGTCCCCATCGTCGATTTTATTGAACCAGCAAGGCTGTCCTGTAGGAGTGACTGGACTCGCCTATCGTACTGCAAATGTTCCGATGTGCTTCAGCTGCTGTGTGCTTCAAATGATATTCGTGAAGTAGAAGCAAACGGACTTGGTTGCGTGAAAGGCTCATTATTAACAGGTCAGAGTGCTTGAGCGGATAACACTAACAGTATCGATTGCGCGAGACCTCACCCTTATACATCCCTAGCCAGGAAATGTTCTGGAAGTTTTTAAACAAAAATATAGGACTACATAAAAAAGTGAAAATTTCAAGGCGACAACCTAATATATAGTAAGATGAATTTTCACCCTGCCCCCAACTTGCTGATGTGCTGATATGCTTCACTTCACTGAGTACCGAATGACTTCAAAACACAAAAAAAAATGGGCGAGAAATGGGAGGGTTGGCCGAAGTTAAGGGTAACATCCAGAACCGCACCTATTCCTGACAGCTAACATATACGTAGGCAATGTAGTCGTCGTTATCATTTACCACTTTGCAGCTGAAGCACATTGAAACATTTGCAGTACGATAGGCGAGTCCAGTCACTCCTACAGGACAGCCTTGCTGGTTCAATAAAATCGACGATGGGGACTACTGAGCTTGACGACTCACCACACCCCGGACGCAGTGTCACCATCGATCTGGAACGCTAACGGAAGCTGTAGGAGAGGTCCCCAA